>MU932571.1:0-11211 GCA_036418165.1 Cooperia oncophora | reverse complement strand
GTGCTGAGGTGTATACGAAAAGGATGGGTGTGAAGGAAATACAAGAGAAACTTTGTCCCCGTTTCCGCGCAATCCGACTAGTGTCCCATAAATTCCTCGGTATTTTAAATTACCTAATTTGTTTAACCAGAAAAATAGTTCATTCACAATTAAAAAACAATCACTGAAAGCGAGATAGTAACGTCTGCGGTGATTTTCATTGGAAGCACCTGCGGTCGCTATTCGCAGGTGGTAGGGCGAGAGTCATTAGATCATGTGGAGAGTGGGATATAAGAGAAGAAAGAAGGAGTATTAACGTCAAAAACACCCTGAATAAGGACCTCGTTGTCGCTCTATGGGCGTGCGTCACAGAGAGACTAGCTGTAGAAAAGAGCAGCAGACGTAGCTGGTGTGGCTAGAGAATATACAACTCATCGAATCCCGCCGCTAATTGAAGATGGTTAAGTGGAATGATGAAGGTGGATCCAGCTCAAGAAGGGAGACCTAGGTTATCGTCGCTGAGCTGTGATCTTTCTGTCAAGCACTTCCGAATGCAAAATCGTGGAGAAGTCTATCGTTTTTCATCAATATGTGGTCTTGGTATTTGCGTTGTCAGATATTGGGTCGGCTCATAAGTAATGGCGTTTTTTTTCTCATTCAAAATATCGACGGCAAAGGCTAAGCGCCACGGGTGCTCCCAGTCTCAAAACGGCCCTTTTCTGAACACTTTGAGGTGAATTTTATTGTTTAATAGTATCGTCAATTGACCCCCTTCTTTTCTAACCTCAATACACCGTGAAATCTCTGGAGATAGATTAAAGCCTCTTCCGTCAGATTTGGTTTCTGTAGAGATAACAGAAGAACACCCTTGTAGAACCTCGTTTCGTGGGAGGAGCAAGAGTTCGCTTTAACAGTAGCATTTTGCGCGCCCTAGGCAATATGGCAACTAATGGCCAGAATCCTTACTGCGGCCATTCTCATTACCGTCACCATTTAAGCATCAACTGCTGTTTTCTAGAAAGAACTGCTTTGCGGAGATTTCCAGGTCGTTTTGCACTTTGGACATCGCCAACGAGAGGGGCGTATTTGGTCGCTGGGGTGAGGGGGAGGTCCAAAGATGGAAAGTTTTGCCGTTGAATTTTATACTATTTCGCAAAAACTCCTTGCCCTATACGATAAGCTTCTCAATTTGCTGCAAGTCTCTCTTTCCACTAATATTTGAGCGCTCAAACTGAAGCGAACTCAAGTGACGAAATCGAGCATTTTTCGACAGCTTCTCTTCTTTACCCCAATTAGAAGGCTAAAACGCGGCACAGGTCAACTCTGGCTAAGTAAACGGCCAAGAGGCTATGTCTCTTAGGAATGCTTACATAGTTTATATGATTCGAAGATTTCAGTTGCGACCTCACAGACAAGCATCGAACCTCATGCCCTATTGAGTCCAGCTGGAGAGCTTACGGAACTACCTTATTAACGGAGATTGAAGATATGCGTTTAGAGGTCATAGAATGCTTCCTTATCACCATCAAGCATCGTCTTCACTTGAATGGAGAAGTTCAGAACTTAGTGGATGGGTTCTGCAGGCACTTGGCTCCCCTCTAGGCTGTCATGCGATGCACATTTACAAGGTCCAACATCCCTACTGCGAACCGTATCTTCAAGCTGGTCATAAGACGCATTTTTCTTTGGTCGTATATATCAAGTCTGTATACATGACAATTCCGGAGCGACTTAGTCCGAGCTCCTTCTGTAAATTGAGAACTCAGATAAAGTGCAAAAGGTTGTTGTCGAAAACTCACATTTTTGTCGACCTGAGTTTCCATTTCAATGAAATAAAAATCAACAGAAATCAAGAAATGTAGGAAGGCTCTTACACTATCTTCTAGAACGAAAAATTATCTTTCCAATAGTGTAGAACACATTGGAAACAATTCCATATTAAAGTTTGTAAGAGAAAAAAGCCACTACTTATGGGCCAACCTAATACATTCGACAGTCTGGGTCAGAATCAGAGGGGGGGGGGACCCATCTTCTTTCTGTAACATAATTTAAATTGGCCAACGCCATGAAATTCGTTTGAAAGCATAAATAGAAGCCAGTTTGAAAGCGCAAAACGGACGTTGTTGATTTTGTTGAATCTTGAGCTTTCCTCTTTATTTTGTGTTCTTTATCTCATACCTTTATCTGCATGGCCACAATCAGTTTGTTGTTCATCATCCGCCTTCATTACCATCGAATTTGCCCCATTTTTATTTGCTCTGAATTGAGATTTATAGTATGTCGTTGACCCTGACCCTTGTACTTAGTCGGTAGAGATTGCTGGTTTTCTTTCACGAGCTTTTTTCAGAATTTCTGCGTTGATCTTTTTGGGTTATCGTGCTTGGTTCATTCGCCGTTCAAGAGAGTTTCCTTTTCCCTCGAAAACATCGTTCCTCGGAGCCTCCTCTTTCCTTAATGTCCTTGTGCCCTTTCCAATTTTCTGCCTAGCGTGTGCCCTTTCTACCTAACTCATCGCTCCTTCGTTAAGGAGTTTTAAAGGAGAAAATAAGGTTTAGTGGCTTTGTTATGCAGTCGTACGGACGCATTTTTTGTCTACAGTCCGAGCGACATATGAACCCCTCCTGGGACAAATTAGTGACTATTGAGCCATTTAGTGTTCCACTCAATGTTCTTTTCCCGTCGCAGTCCTAGCACTAATGTCCCGAGCCCGAGAGACTGCGAGCTTGATTTGCCCGAGCGATGTCCTATCCTTCGACGAAGCTACGACGTCTCCAGTCTTCCTTATACTATTACATACCGGTGTTTTGTATGGCGATATCTTTGATAACCATATGGGCGGAGACAGATGTCCACTTCATCTAATATGCTCCTCAGTGCACGTTTGCAAAGGCGAGCCTCCCTCCCCACCCCGACTTGAAGCTTCTTCCTCTGGTGCGGCCCTTTCTCCATATTACCTGCCTCTTCCTGATATTCCTTAGTTTCTTACTACCTTTCCGGATTTTTTTCCGAAAATTCTTATCCCCAAAAGTGCCGTCGAGCAGGGCGAGACCCTACATACGACGTGCCCTGACCGCCGTAGAAGGATAGGCGTAATGAGGAAAGCACAATGGTTCTTGGTCTCCGCTCATCTGATTACCTCGCAATGTGCCTTCTAGGGAGTTTTTCCAGTGCTGAGCATTTCAATCGAGTACGATACCTCAGTTAAGATGCATAAATTACAGATTGACTCGTTGAACTTACCAGACTCCAAATTAGAGGTTGAAGGCTGAGGACCAGATGTATGAGAACGCGTTTTGCAGTAGCTAAAATTGCAGCGGCTGTTTGGCCGCAGAAGCCCGTCATTGCGAGGTGGATCTACCATTTCTCGTGACTGTTTACTTGTGTGCGGCTTTTTTTCAGCCTCGCACAAAGCTTCATTCTGTTCACCCAGTTGTATGCTGAAAATTCCACACCACTTCCCTCACTTCTTTTTCAATTTCCAGTAAAAAATGCCGAGGGCTTTCGTCGTTGACAGATTCGCTTTTTGGATATGCGTACGCATTCTTCCTGAGACACTGAACTGCGGGGACTAGCCGAAGAACATGTGAATGTTTTCATCCTCCCAGACGGATCTGCTACAAATCACCGTCTCCTGCGCGTAGAAAGCTTGGTTGGTCTAGGCGGGAGCCTATCGAGGGATTGGTCCCCAGATCGCAGCGTGGTAAACGTGCCATTCCCACTACACCACCACCGGCCTTTTCCAACAAAAAAAAATTTTTTGGGGCATGATCGATTTAAGAAGTATTAGGTTGTCCGGAAAGTTCTTAGCGTTTTGTGCACCTAATCTTTGTACATTCACTGCTGATTAAAAACTCATTCTGCCTTGCTTCTCAGTAGCACATCCTGTAGAGAATTTCTTGCGCTATCTGATGGTATAATTGCCGTTTCACCATTGCTTGATAAACCCCTTTTTTCAAGCATGTGAAAAGAGCACTTCGGACGATTTTTTCTTCGGCTCAGGGCCACAGCATTGCGTGGGATTCCCTATGGGTTTTTTATTTTCGGGGGGGGTCGTATTTGGCCGTCAAAAGGGGGGGGCGTATTTGGACTGGGAAAAATTTATTTTTCTAGTTGATTTTTCTCTCCTTGCGGACGTTTCGGAGGGGGGGGGTCGTAATTTGGTCCTTGTGGGGAGGGGGGGGGTCGTACCAGCCCCTGAAAAAAAGGGGGGGGGTCGTAAAAGCTCGACCAAAATCCCCATCGAATGCTGTGCCCTGCTTCGACTATAAATTGGGGCAATCCGCAATCGAAACAGCTCAACAAATTAACCAGGTGTGGGGGCCCAATAGTGCTAAAGAAAGCACTGTGCGGCAATGGCTCAATAAATTTCGCTCTGGAGATTTCAGCCTTGAAGGTGAGCCTCATAGCGGTCGACCTAAAGCAATATCTGACGAGGATTTAGGGGGATTTTGAAGTTGACCCATCCCAAACAGTTCGAGAGATAGCAGAAGAGCTAGGCCTTGGCAAATCCACTGTTGCAGATGGTCTGGAACGCATTGGGAAGGTGAAAAAACTCGACAATTGGGTGCCCCACAATCGGAGTGACCGGCAGGAATCGGCACGTCTCGAGGTTCCTTCTTCACTGCTTTTGCGCAAAAGAATTGACCCGTTTTTGAACGGATTTGTCACCTGTGATGAAAAATGGATCATGTATGATAACAGGAGACGTTCCGGACAGTGGTTGGATTTGGAGGAACCACCGAGGTAATTTTCAAAGCCGAACCCTCGAAAAAAAAATTCTGGTCAGGTTTGGTGGTCATCGGCTGTTGTAATCCACTATAACTTTTCATCACCAGGCCAAACCATCACAGCAGAACCCTACTGTGAACAAACCGACCAAATGTACCGAAAATATTGTCAGCTGCAGCCAACACTTATCAAAAGAAAGGGTCCGATTCTTTTGCATGACAACGCCCGCCCACACGTTTCACAAATCACTATCCATAAATTGAACGAATTGGGAGTTGAAGTTCTACCTCACCCACCATATTCTCTAGACCTTTCACCAACCGACTGTCACCTTTTCAGACATTTTCAGAACTTTCCTGCTGAGAAATACTTCATCAAACAGGACCAGGCAAAAAAGACCTTCGCAGATTTCGTGGATTCTCGACCACCCAGTTTTTCTTTGATGGGATTTCTCGACTGCTGCCACATTGGCAAAAGTGTGCTGATTCGAATGGTGCTTATTTGGATTAAATCCGATGAGTGTTAAGAAAGTTATGATCGTTTAAAGTTAAACACCCAAAACGCTAAGAACTTTCCGGACAACCTAATAATCAGGTAAAAACTGCGGTATCAGTTAACTTTCACGAAAGCTTTGATTAAAGGGCGCGTGCCACGACTCATAATGATTGTTTAGGTACGCTATACCGCGCAGTAAAGCTGACAACATCTATCATTTTCTACTGCAGTGGTCACCAGATAAATACGGACAGGTTCGTTGGTTCAGCTTCGCATCGTATTCTTATGTTGAAGTTACTCTATAATTTGTTTTGCTTTGATGAAATGAAGGGTCGAAGGCATTTTGCGGAAAACATTTCTTTTCTTTGGGTAAACTTAAAGGAGTGCTTACAACCCACTTGCCTTGTTTTATGACCTATTTTTTTTTCTTTTCGTAATCGCCAGAGTGCGGCCTGAGCATAGCGGGTTCAATTTTTAGCAGCAATATACTACTGAAAGCTAGAGAAAAGTCTTTTCTCGCAGAATGTGCTCCATTTATTTTTACATTCTTCCTCTCTTAGTATTGTGTATGTGTATTATCTTCTTTAGTTGTAGGTCCCTTTTCGAAGAATGCATCCGCCACTTTGCACGACCAAGAATGGGTCAGAATTAGTAAAATGTGAAAGTGGTTCTGCAGCTTAGAGTGTGGTTTACAAGGCAGTTAGCACGATAAAATCGCCCCAGGGGCGACTAGATCAATACTCCTGGCAGGATAGAATTCCGCGACCCTGGGCAGGCGCTGCATAGCGGTTTCCCCGTGGAAGTGCCCTCATAAGGGCCCTATCAAGCCACAACTTTACGTCCCAAAGCCCGCCACACGCCCGCCCTACCACAAATTGCGACGACCGCTTCCTGACGCTCGTATTCATCTTGGTTAAGCAAATTATGACATGCGATAGGGATCTGCGCTACGCAAGCGTCGTGATGCTCAATGCGTTACATTGGGTACACCTATATGCAGCGTATCTGGTAGCGGTGACTGGGCTAAGGATGCTTGCGAAACTCGTCCGAAATCGATTTACAAGTCACTGAGAACGGAGGCTTTTTCTTCGCAGGATTTTGACCGTTTCACTCCGTTCTTTCGCCATTTCCCCACTTAGCCCTACTAGCATTTTAGGCCGAGCACCAAATCATCGTGCCAACTGCCTTTAAATTCCCTCGTCCATTCTCTAATGGTGAATCCTATGGGCAGGGCCCATTACTGGTTGGTATTTTGGTCGAGTGCGAACGACCTCCCTCAATAGTTGGTTTGATACGCCCCTGTCCCTAGTTCTCTCCTTATGGACTCATGTGAAACGGGAAAAGCCGCTGAAAGTCAACAACCTGCTACGAAGGTCAGAACGGCTACGAGGCAATTCAATACCACCCCGAGCCACGAGCAAATACGATCCCCATGTTTGAGAACCCCAGGAAAAGAGAAAGAGAATTGGATGATGTACCTCCGCTCATGTTCGCCATCGTCGTCAAAAGAACCTCATGAAAATTGCTGAGCCTGCCCACTTGCTATCCCGTGTCTCTCTTTTTTCACCCTCTGGTAGTTCTTATCACCCACAATATATATAATTCGCTTCGTCTGTTTGTTTGTAAGTTTGTTTGTAAGTTTGTTTGTAAGTTTGTTTGTTTGTTTGTAAGTTTGTTTGTCTGTCCGGAAATTCGGTTCGACCTGAAGAACGACTTGGAGAGGTCGGGTCAAGGTGGGGATGGGTAGAGCATGGGACAAGAAATAAAAAGCACACTTGACCTATGCGAAGCCCCGCCCACAGTGGGCGGGGCACTCGCTGAAATTTTGGGGTTCCACAGAAAAATGTTCATAATTCGCTTCCGGAGCAGCCTAAGATGGGGAAAAAAGGGAATTAAGGTTAGTAAGGAGTCGCCAGACTAACTGTGGCAGACACATCCAAAATGGGCGGGGCGTACTCAAGGTGGGCGGTGCTTCGCATAAAACTCAGTAACTCGGTTCGCGAGAGTGTTCAGAAGCCGCAAAAAGCTCAGTGCAGAATGTAAATATCTGGCGAGTATTGGGCACGCTCAAAATGTGTTGAGATCCGCCCACAGTGGGCGGAGCTTGCCCTAAACCGCAGGATACTCATTTTAAAAGTTTGTAGCTCGGTTCCAGAGCACTGCAAAGACCGGAAAAACGTGGGTTAAGGTCGGCAAAGGTTCGCCGGTGAGGACTGTGGGGCGCAAACATTGTGGGCGGGGCCTGCTCCGGTTTGGGCGGAGTCAGACGAAGAATCTGTAAAATAGTTTCAGAGCACTCCAGACACGGAAAAAAGTGGATTAAGGTCAGCAGGGGGTTGCCGATTGAGAAATATGGGGTATACATATTGTGGGCGGGGCCAGCCCGAGGTGGGCGGAGCCAGACGAAAATTCTCTAAAACTGTCCCAGAGCACTTCAAAGACCGGAAGAAACGTGGATTAAGGTCAGCAGAGGGTCGCCGGTGAGGACTGTGGACAAAAATTGGGGGCGGAGCCTGCTTCGAAGTGGGCGGAGTCAGACAAAAGATCTGCAGAAACGGTCCCAGAGCACTCAAAGACCGGAAAAAAGTGGATTAAGGTCAGCAGAGGGTCGCCAGTGAGGACTGTGGACAAAAATTGGGGGCGGAGCCTGCTTCGAAGGTGGGCGGAGTCAGACAAAAGATCTGCAAAACGGTCCCAGAGCACTTCAAAGACCGGAAAAAAGTGGATTAAGGTCAGCAGAGGGTCGCCGGTGAGGACTGTGGACAAAAATTGGGGGCGGAGCCTGCTTCGAAGTGGGCGGAGTCAGACAAAAGATCTGCAGAAACGGTCCCAGAGCACTCCGAAGACCGGAAAAAGTGGATTAAGGTCAGCAGAGGGTCGCCAGTGAGGACCGTGAGGGGCCAAAAAAACGTTGTGTGGGCGGGCCAGCCGAGTGCGGCGGAGCCATGACAAAAAGGATCTGTTAAAACGCTCCAGAGCACTCCGAAAACCGGAATAAAGTGAATTCAGGTCAGCAAGGGGTCGCCGGTGAGGACTGTGGGGCACAAAAGTTGGGGGCGGAGCCTGTTTCGAGGTGGGCGGAGCCAGACAAAAATTCTGCAGAACGGTTTAGAACACTTCAGACACCGAAAAAAGTGGATTAAGGTGGGCAGAGGGTCGCCGGTGAAGAGCGTGGGCACAAAAATTGAGGGCGGGGTCTGCTCTGAGGGGCGGAGTCAGACGAAGAATCTGTAAAATAGCTCAAGAGTACTTCAGACACCGGAGAAAAGTGGAGTACAGAACAAAAGGCGGATATCAGTTGAGTCTAGAAATATGTGAGAGAAGGTACGCGCGGCGAAGCCCGCCGCCCGGCGCAGCCGGGCCGTATCAGAAGGAGCCGCGCCGGCGTCAGCCGGCGAGGCGACTGGTTCACAATAATTTTCTGCTTGATTGCGTGGTGTCCAGCGTCGCGCTTTGCTGAATCTTACTAGTTCGTGAGAACGGCTGGAGTAGTATTTTGAGAATGTCCATTTTAATATTTTATCAACCAAAGCCTCATAGAAACCAAGCCTCCTTGGAGAGATTCTGGAACGTTAAATTGAGAGGATCTGTAAGAAATAAAGGATCAAAGCTCAGGAGGATCCATTTTCATCCACACGAACTTTGATCCATAACTTTTTAGAAACGCGCTTCTTTCGAACCTTGTTTTTTGCTTCTTTCTGAAGTGTTTTGTTGTGATTTATCTGTGGTGAAGTTTCTCTCTAATGAGCACTCTACTCTGATTTTTGGTGCGCGCGCTAAATAGCCGTGTTTTCTTCGACCAGTGACCATTCTTATTCGGCCGTTTTTTTCAATCTGATCATTCTTCCCGTTCTCTGCAATTCGCTGCTTCTGCCTCAGTTCGAAAGATGAAGTTTTCATGGCCGCAGGATAGCTGCAATATAAAAAAGGCCGATGTGTATATCAATGATATCCCAGGGATGGCCATCGTCAGTTGATTGCGACAATTGCAGTGGTGAAGGGCCATAGAGCAAAGAGAGGAATGTGATAAATGATGCCAACAAAAAAGTTATTCAATAGAGCGTGAGTGTAGAAGGGGCAGTGTAGGAACGTCATACTGAGTCCACTGAGGCTGCCGCGTTAATGCCAGATGACGCCTGAAAAAACGCTCCCTGCTATCCACCTTGTCTCTGCGATTAGCTATAGTGGTTCAGCATAGCATTTACATCACCATATTCCTGCTTTCCAGTTTCTTACCCTGAAAGTACTACTCTTCCTGAAAGTACTGTGAAATTCGACATTTAAATTTAAATTTGCGGTCGCCATCGGAATTCTATTAGCCGACAGCCAAGAATAAAAGAAATTTGAAAATATCAGTAATTATACGCTATGCTACAGTACCCTTCAGAGAATCTGTAGCTTGCTTTCCTGATTTTCTATGTATGTGTGTCTATTCGTAGGGCATGTTGTTTTGGTAGAAGGTCAGGACTTTCGTAGTTTGCCGTTCCGTCGCGCGGGGCGATCGGGGCGGCGTTTTCTTAAGGCAGCGTTCAGACTTCGCGACGGCAGCGCTTCGGTCGCGCGTTCGACGCGATCGATGCAGTCGAAAGCATGCGCATCGATCGTCGCGCGAAGCGCTGCCGTCGCAAAGTCTGAACGCTGCCTAGTTGGCTTTAGCCTGTCGACTGAAGCACCGGGTTTCCTGCAGACTACGACTTCGTTGACATTCATGGCTACTTAGGGAGTCTATTCTCGCCAGGTGTGACCTAGTGACTTCGTCATTTGCAGGCGCGACGTCGCAGGCGATGCTCACCTGCGCGACAAATTGCGATTGTCTTGTCACACCCTATTGTTAGCACTTTCCTTTTCACATGTTTCTACTTTAGATGCAGTTGTGCATGTCCATAAATGGGCATGTGGCTTCATGGCAGAGGGTCTGACCAGGGTGTCCGCCAACTTACAGCGGAACTTTGAATAAGACCTGGGTAGATCGATAGAGTCTATAAGGTTATTTACAAAATAGATAGCAAAACTGCAACCTGCATTTCACAAGCAACTTATGAGCAGGTAAAGTTTGTAATGGTGCAGTAGGGTGGAGGCTTGGTGGTGAGCTGTGAAGCATAAGCGAGGAATCGCATACGTCGAATCTCCACCCTACTGTAGCATTACAAACTTTACCTGCTGCAGGTTGCAGTTTTGCTATCTATATTTGTGAATATCCTAGACTCTATCGATCTACCCAGGTCTTCATTCAAAGTTCCATGGTAAGTTGGCGGACTTCCCTGGTGAGTAAAAAAAATCTTTGTTAACATTTTCATCCTTCACTTCCCGGTGTTGGGGAGGGCAGGGCTGCATACTTCGTTTGCACGTGATGGCAGCTGCGCATTTGGTGACATATTCCCGTTTTGGGTTGGTTGTAGTCATGTGTTTACCAGCACAAAACAGGAGGACAGTTGCCAGAATATCTCTCGGAAAATGCAGCCCAGCCCGTGTTCGCATGGAGTACGCAGCCACGCCCCCGCTATCTTCAGGATTTGGATTGTCCAGTGTTAAGCCGTTGGTGGGCCGTTTGCCCCGAAATGCGTTTTAGTAGGTTTTGCAGCTCATTGCAAATAGAGAAGTGATGACGAATTCACAGCTTCCGTTTGTTATTCCATTTGCACTTATATATCGTTTGTTTAATTTTCTATGAATAGAGTCTCTATGGAGACCAACATTAGGCGAATGGGAAGCGTCACAGTAGATGATGCATTTGATATTTCCCATATTTTCCTCTTTGGAGTTGGTTTATGATGTAACTCGATGCCCGTACTCTTTGTTCGATCCTATCGGAGCCCGTTTGTTCTAGTGGAAAGGACTGTCAGTGACGCCCTTCAGTGATTTGCTTTGAACGAGGAAAGTGCGCCTAGGTCTCGTAAAGGTGGAAAAAAGTACTTGTTTGTAAGGAGTCTTTTGGTAGCCAAGCCAGTTCAGATATTTCTTGAAGAGCTCGGGCCTTGAAGAGCTCGAGCCCAATAGTAAAGTTTACTT
>MU932566.1:0-12039 GCA_036418165.1 Cooperia oncophora | reverse complement strand
CACCAAAAGTTCCAGTTGTCAAGCCGACTACACCGACGATAACGAAATTTTCCCGCTTCTTCAGCGTTCAAATCCGGGGCAACTCATCCGAAGGGCGCTTCATCGCTCGCTATAGCCACCAGCTCGGCATATCACGGTTGCCTTGTCACATATCTACTTCACCGAGAACAGCCCACTGATTGAAATCGAGTTCTGCTGACGATCTGTCCGCTTTCGCCTATCACTTCCGTTTCTACTCTCACGGAGCATTTCGGGGATAGACAATGAAAAAAGTCGCCCAAGAAGTTGCTTTCACAATTATTGTGGAGCGACCTGTGCGAAGCCCTGGCGACAATAAAGTTATTCAAGAAAAATGTCTCTTTCCTCCTCGAAGTCTTAGCTATTTTAATACCAGTCGGATCGCCCGGCTTACGCCGAGCTCTCCTCCTTCTCTTTAGCCCGGCTTCGCCGGGCTGGCCTGGTTTCCCAGAGATACTTTCATGGGAAAGGAAACTTGTCATTCTTTTAGCTGCTCATATTGCGCTGTATTGAACGAATCGTAACAGATAGAGCAACCCAGCGAATCCTGAGTCCACGCTTGTTCGCAGAAGAGGTGGTGGTTTGGGCCATAACGCCCATACCATACATAGATCTATAGATATAGATAGAAAGTACAGTCGGACAATACAGCGCAATATGAGTTGCTCAGTAGATGAACGAATTCCGTTTCCATTACCTGCATCGAAATGTCTACCGGTGAGCGCTCACCTTTCAATTACCATGCAATCCATTCGATCATGTCGCACAAAGATTGCAGATGCTAATATTTTTGCTACGTACGTTAGTTGTACATTTTCCTTGTCCCGTATTATTCATTTTCATCAGTTCTCAAACGTTTGAAAGTAAAAGGGTGATATCACATTCAAAACATTACCTCGAATTGATACCACGATATGAATTGGTTCGCAACTCTGCTAGCGGTGGGTTCTTCCTTTCTTCAACCTATCGCTTTCACTAAAGTAGCAGTGCTCATGCTAAAGCGCACTCTACGCTAGACAGTCGTACACCTACCACCCCCCCCCCTCCTCCAGTGCCTAAATCCCTTCCCTACCCTGATCCATCCACGCGCTTGATCCATCCATCCTCTGCTAGCGGTTGATCCCTCCTTTCTTCTATTTGTCGCTTTCACTAATGCTTCTGTTTCCACCGTCATGGTGCGCTCCTGTTGAAGCGCACTCTAGGTCCCCCTCCCCATTAACCTCACTTCCCTCGCCCATCCCTTCCTTGCCTTCCCACTCTCCTTAAATTTTTTCCCCTGCCCCCTTCCCGTCGGCGTGCTCTTCCCCCCCCCCCCGAACCCAACCCTTCCCCGCAATGTCCCACTGCACGCGCTCACCGCCAGCTGCCACGCGACCAGCCCGTGCAATGACTTGGAATGCACTGACAAGGGAGGTCGTTCAGGGCGTGGTGAGCTTTTTCAAAATGGTCTTGTGCATATTGTAGGGGCACATACGAGGACCACAAAACTGAGGTTCATTTTCGCTGCGCGCGCGCTTTCTGCGCTGACGAATGAATAGAAAAACAGTAAAAAGAAGTAGGTCGATGTTGGATCCCACCGCGGACATACAGATGTGTGCTTTTCTATCAGGTCTTTCACTTTTTTGGATCCATAGTGTCTAAATAATTGGTAGTAAAAAAACTATTCACGCGATAAAGTTAACAATCCTATTTTTATGGAAGCAAAACTGCTTTTTCGTTCGAATTCGTTTGTATGCAGAGACTCAGCTCTTTGGCGCTATGCCGGGCGCTAGAATGCACTGAACCGAAAATAAAGTGGCTAGGAATACGTGACCAGCGACTGTCCGATAGCCCCTAGAGAAAGTTTTGAGGCCAAAAATGTTTTTTTTACGACGTTCTTCGGTTGTAAGGTGGCCGACCATTTTGTCGGCAGTGGTGAGGCGGAGTCTCACACTCGTGACCAGCGAGTGAACGTACTCGGTTGACGCTACGGACTCGCGGACACCCAATAAAGGCAACCCAGAAGCGTCAAAGACAATGGCTTTGACGGCTGAAAGTTCGTTTTGGTGGTAATCAGTGGCCTGATCACACAAATATAACACCTATTCTTGGCGTCCACGCAATTTGGCGACAGAATAACGTTCCCATTGGTGTACATAACGAATTCAGTGGAAAGAAGATGTGGCCCCAAATTGTCTATAATTGACCAGAAGTTACTAAATTCGCAATCAGATCCACTGTATAGCCTATGAGGATCAACGTCCAGCAACAATCTTGTTCAATGGTGCGTGAAAATCGAAATAGTTGAATAGCATGAGGTACAGCTACTCAGAATGTGCCCATAAATGGCAAATATCCGAGTTATATTCATGCGCAGACACTAATGGAAGCGAGAACAGCGAAATCTGAAAAATGCAAAAAGCCACGACGCAAGGGGAGCCGAACCATCAACCCCACCCTCACTGTCCGATTGCGAAACCTCCACTCTATCCGCTAGGCCATCCGATGCTCGACACTGCTAGCGCTCTTATCGTTGATGAAACCAGCCGTTCACCCTTGAGCACATGACCCAAGTTGGAAGCTCACTTGCGGCGATTTTTCGCTTCGATTCAAATAGCCCCTTTATAAGGACCCCCACTCAGCAACTGGTCAAAGTTGCAAGTGACCTACGCCGTAAGAGGCCCAGAACGAAGCAGATTCCAAAGATTTCTTTTCACTCGTTTTTTACCGTTCCTGGAAGCGCGCAGCGAAAATGAAGCACACTTTTCAGGTCCTTGCATGAGCCCCTACAATATGCAAAAAACCGTTTTCGAAAAGCGCACCACGCCCTGAACGACCTCCCTTGTAAGTGGTTGTCTTATATAGTGTGGTTATCGCAATCAAAACATTGGATTGATACATCTGCACCGAAAGGTTTCTGGATTGGCTAGCGGTCGTTTTCTCCTTTCAGTTACATGTTGAATTCCGTGAAGCATTTTGCGGACGGACAAACACATGCATACATACCTTTAGACCGACAAACCGACACATTAAACTTCCGCTTTACAAAATAAAAGAAAAAATTGAATTGTTGAGAGCTGTTGGTTTGGGAAGCAAGAGGGCACGTCTCGCTTCTGCTATATGCTTCCCATTGTCGCTGGAAGCCATCAAGTGAGATCTGGATAACCTTCTGAAGCCATGATGGGATACCAGCTGGGTCTTGTGTCGTAGTTCTTCTTAATCCTTGCCAATGGCTTGTTGACGCTTTCAAAGCAGAACACGGGATGGGAAATAGCAAAAGTGCGAGATCCCACCCACCCCCTCCCTCCTCCAGCAGTCGAAATGCGTCAAAAAGTGTACCGTAGATGACTGAGAACCATCGTCGTATGCCACATAGATACAGTCCAAATCGTAGAAGCATGTCTCTGACACAATCGTCAAAGCTCATACGGATTGATGATCCTACAGTGGAGCGCTCACCGGACGGTGGGGCGTTCCCTACGACCACGCTGGCGAGCGTTCCGGTGATTGCGTGTCGATGGAAGCCGAAAACTTTCAGGAGATTATCATCATTGCCTCTCCGTCTCTTACTCTGCACTCTGCGCTCTAACACACGCCGCCGCACCGTCTACCCACTCTTCCGCTCTGGACTCTTACCGATCGATAATTGCTCTCGATCAGCTGATTCCTGCCGCATTTTCGCAGTATTTTTGCTAGATTCAGCTTGTTGAAGCTGAAATTTTTCGACTTTCGACTTCAGTGATTGAAGGTGAGTATTCTTACTGAAACTATCGCATAAAAGAAATAAGGACATTCAAGAAAAAATTCGAGAACTTGCGAAACAGAAGGTGAAACAAGTTTTCTAGGGAAATTTCGTGATAAACTCATGCAAAATGAGAAATAATTTCAGTACGAATACTCACCTTCAAACATTGAAATCGAAAGTCGGAAAAAATTATTTCAGCTTTAACGAGCTGAATCTGGCAAAAAGCTGCGAAAATGCGACAGGAATCAGCTGTCGAAGAGCGATTATTGATCGGCGAGAGTGCAGAAAGGAAGAGTGAGTAGATTGTGTGGCGGTGTGTTAGAGCGCAGAGTCAGTATCAGAGAGGCAGAGGAAAGGTTTTTGCGGCTTTCCACCATAGGCCACGTATCGGGCCCGCTCGCTACAGCGTGGCTTCAGGATCCGCCTCCCACCGTCCGCTGAGAACTTCGGCACTGTATACTCATATATACGTCTGCTAAGCTATGCGTTTGATTGTGTGTGCGTGTGTTTGTGTGTGCGTCTGTCTGTCTGTCTGTCACGAAATTCATAGCGAGCGTCGCAGAAAAGATAGGACGACAGTTCCAAGAAGTGATATACGTGGCAGGACGGGAACACTTTTGGTGGGTGATAGAATGTGATAGCACCTGATAAGATTCGATAAGGGGCCTTAGAAGGGGAGGGTGACCGAGTCCATATTGCGGGGGACGACAGGTAACATGCGAAAGTTGGTGTCCAAGGTATGATATATCGGAAGCGTGAGGAACCAAGGCCAAAGTCAGGTGAATTGATGGTGATGGAGGGGAAATGATAGGACTCCTGATAGGGATGTCGATAAGGGGGCGTCGACGAAGGGGGGGAGGGTGAGACGGCGAAGTTATGATGCGGGGACAACAGATAACAGTGGGAGTTGGGTTCCAGAGGTCTGATATAGGAAGGACGGGTGAGACAGGAACATTATTGATGGGTGATAGGGAAAGATAGCAGCTGATAGGATTGGATAAGGGGAGTTAGAATTGTAAGGTCACCAGACTCATAACGCGGAAACACCAGCATCAGCTTAGGGCATTGAGTTTCGAAGATGATGAGTGAGTGGGAGTGTTTAGATTGCTGCGGACACGCAGAGCGTGAGGTGGTTAAGCTAGCTGATAAGGGGGACTGATAAGGAAGCGTGTGCCGAATGCTCGGTTGACAGCGGGTGCTCAAGGATTGCTGGAGCGCTTTACAGACTTGACCTGAATTTAGAGTTTGCAGTGATAGGCGGCCATTGATGACGGGTTGATCAGGACTCTATATGCATCGATCTAAGAGTGGGATCTTCTTCTTGCTTCTCGCCGGTAAGCGTTAGTCCGCGCCGCTCGCAGGGTCCGCTGATCTTCGTTAGACGTCCGCCACTGATGTGTTCCGTCGGCCAGCGTGGCGTGGACTCGCTGGGCTGTGGCATTGTCACTTCAGTTGAGGTCGGCGGCTTGATGACGTCCCTGAGCCACCTTTTTAGTCTTCGGGGCGTGCTCGTGTGGTCGCTTGCCCTCTACCTCGAGTTCCAATGCCTTCCTTATTGGGTGGTCTTCAGGCCTCCTCAGTACATGACCGTACCATCGCAGTCGCTGCTCTCGTGCCTTCAGCTGGATAGGAGCCGTCTGTGTGACTGCTCTGACGTCCTCGTTTCTGACTCTGTCGAGTCGTGTCCAGCCGCAGGCCCATCTCAGCATCCTCATTTCAGCTGAGTGGAGCTGCCTTTCATGGTTCTTGCAGATAGGCCAGCACTCACTGCCGTAGAGCATTGTAGGCCTTACCACAGCCCGGTACACCTTGCCCTTGAGTGTTCTCGAGCATCGCCGGTCGCACAGGATGCCAGTGGACTCCCTCCATTTCATCCAGGCTGCGTTGATTCGGGCCGTCACCGCCTGGTCCACGCTGCCATCAGCTGCTAGGTTGCTCCCCAGGTACTGGAAATCCTCGACCCTTTCGGCTCTCGCCATGGCGATCTGCGATGACTTCGGCGCACTCTTCGGAGCTTAGGAACTTGGTCTTCTTTACGTTCAGCCGGAGTCCATTCGCAGCGAGCACATCCTGCCACCGCTGCACCTTGTCCTGAAGTTCCTCCCTGCTGTCCGCTATCAGGGCGATGTCGTCAGCATAGAGGATGGTTTTCAGTGGTCCCTCCATGAGTTCTTTTGCCATGACATCTAGAGTCAGGAGGAAGAGGAACGGGCTGAGGGCTGACCCTTGGTGTACCCCAACCGTAATGTTTACCTCCTTTGTCAAGCCGTGAGGGGTGCGTACAGCTGCTTTAGCCCACGCAGCGTAGCAATGCTTCTTCACTATGAAGAGACTGAGGTGTGTGTCCGCTGAACCGTTGATAACGTTTCTTCTTGAGCAGCGCCTCTCTAGGTGAGGCTTTGGCAGGCGATCGACTTGCCCTTCTCAAGGTCCAGGAATGGGGGGGCGGCGGGGGGGGAGGCTAGGTAGCAGGGTCGCCGCTTCTCTCGGTACTTCTCCATCAGCTGTCTGGCGATGAAGATGGCATCGGTGGTGGACCTCTCGGGCATGAAGCCGAACTGTTCCCTGAGATCGAGACAAGTTCCCTTAGCCTTGTGTTGACCAGCGTCGTTACGTACAGCCTCATGGTATGGGGAGTCAACTTGATGGCAACCTCACGAGACTTCCCGGTAAGCGGCTCCACGTTCAGGGTCCCAATTCGAACTACTTCTTTTGGGCCGAGGTCGTTCGCGCTTCCTCGGTACCTCGCACTGACTAGACCACGAAAGATCGGGCGAGTGGTTGTCTGCGGGCCGACTTCTGGGTGATGTCCTAGCTTTTACACTGATTCTATTGCGACTTGTCATATTTGTTGTGACGGATTCCTTCATCAGCCGGCCTGTCAACCTGGGCCTGACCGCTGATATCGTCCCCATTTTTGCAATTTTTGCAAGGCAGGTTTTGTGGCCCGATAAGAAACGATGAAGGGCAAATTGAAGATCATTACCTCTCATTATTCAGCTATCCTCCAAGTATGCAAAGGCTCAGGTGTGCCATACTTCTCTTCAGGCCATAGCACTTCCTGATAGGCTTCAGAAAACGAACGTCATCCTACCATTCTTACTATATTATCGCTAAGTATGATCTTTTAAGGTGAGGTTGTGTGTGTGTGTGTGTTTGTTGTGTGCGTCTGTGTGTCTGGTGCGGCAGCGAACTTCATAGGCGAGCGTCCGGCAGAAAAGAATACGGACGCCAGTTCGCCAAGCAAGTGATATAACGTGCAGGACGGAACACTTTTGGTTGGAGTGATAGGAATGGTGATAGCGTAACCCTGACAAGATTGCGTAAAGTGGGCGTCAGAAGGGGAGGTGCGAGAGCGTCATAGTGGCGAGACAACAAGTAACAGTGGACATTGTTTCCAAGGTATAATATAGGACGTGAGACAGGAACATTATTGATGGGTGATAGGGAATGATAGCAGCTGATAGGATTAGCTAAGGGGAGTTAGAAATAGTGTAAGGTCACAGACTCAAAACGCGAACAATCAGGCATCACTAGGCATTGGATTCAGTAAACTGATATAAGAGGAGAGGGTTTGGGAGATGGGGACACGGCACGTGAGGTGATAACAGAGCTGAAGTTAGGGATTGATAGGAACGGTTGTGCCGAATGAAGCTGTTCAGGATCAAATTAGCTGGAGCCTCTTACAAGACTACCGAAATTAAGCTATGAGAGTTTCATGTGATAGGGAATTGAGACGTGACAGGATGTCGACGAACGAGGGGGCAGGGGGGGGGGGGGGTATGTAGTTCGCCTGAAACAGGAATCTCAGGGAAATTCGAGGAGAACCGAAAAACACTTCAACGAGCGGATCGCATGCTAAATGAAAGGAAAGCGTTCGTCGGTAGGCATTCCGGTGCAGGTAATGGAAACGAAATCTGCTATTTCACTGAGCGATTCATATTGCGCTGTACTGGCCGACCATATTGTATCTATCTACAGATTTTATTCTACGGGCGAGAAGCTTCTAGAAGCGTGCCTGAGTTGTTCGGATTCTTACGTCCCTTGCTCCTGTCTGTTTCCGATTCCGCATCCAGTACAGCGCCTTATGAGGCAGCCCACTACCGAAAAATTCCGTTAAAATTGTGGAGCCGCCTGGCGAAGTCAGGCCAGCTCGGCGAAGGCGAGTTCAAGAGAAGGAGGAGAGCACGGCGTGAGCCGTGCGATCCGACTGGTATAGTATATTTGACTTCAGCGTAGAATAAATCTGTAGTTCTCATCAGCATGCATGGAAGCAGCAGTCCTGCCTAAAATGCTCAGAAGTTCCTGGAGAAGTTTTACTAACTCACTGAAGCTTTCAAAACTATTAATACGCTCCCGAGTTAATAAATTTCTAAAGCATGTTTCTGAAAAAAAAACCTGGAAGAGGAGGACTCCGAAAACGAGAAGCATAGTTCCTGATTCTTCAGAAGTGGTAGTCTGAAATCTGTTGACTATAAGAGGAAGGAGAGACAGAGGCATTATATTCGAGATAAACTTCTTACGTGAAGAGAAAATCTCAAGCTCAAACTCTCCCACCTACCTACGTACTTATAGTGTAGTTCGCTGCGGACAGTGGGGCGTGTCAAACAGTAGGAATGCGCCACGGTGAAAAATCAGTTTTCAGAAAATTGTTGAAGGAGTTACGCGACAACAGTTGTTGCGAAACGAGTGTTACGAACGACATGATACAGTTTTGTCACTTGATCGCTTCAACAGCTGGTGGAGAAAGGGTTTGGCACCGTGCAACTCATCCTACCTGATACGCCCCACCGTCCGCTGTGAACTACACTATATGTGTGGGCAAAGAAAACGAGTCAGGATAGAATTTGGAGTAGCAAATTTGGCTGGCTTTTAAAGTGAGCCAGGGCTACCGTAGTAACAGAAAATATTACGTGGTAATTCTTTTGATCCTTATTCATCCGAGATGCTTAGCAACAATCCATGACGACTGACCGTTAATACTTATCTCGGTAAAAAATTTGGCTGCCCAACCAATCAAAGAAATGATGACGTGTGGTATCGTTCAAAAGAAGCTCCCTGTCGAGCCTTCAGCCTCCCATCGAAAAAAAATATCAGTATGTTCCAGGGCAAGAATAAGGAACAACGCATCCCCCAATAATGAGGGGTGGCATTTTGATGGAAGTTGACCGGTGAGCAAACTGCGAAAAGATGTCGATGTACAGTGGGCGTGTATGATGAACTCTGTCGGGATAACGGTGGAACATTCGACTGAGAACTTTTGACAGCACCGCGTTGGGATCGAGCGGTAAGGTTCGGGACAGAAGAGATGCGTCCATTCTGGTAGAGTTCTGGTCAGTGACGAGAGGAGTTGGCACGCAAGAAGCCCTTCACGGGCTGGAATGCACATGAACACACTGACAAAGGTCTGTCTAACCTGAGTGAAAAGTTGCTCTTCAAATCTCAGTCTTTCCTATTTTTCGCGAAAGACCGAAACTAGAGTGTAGTCTATAAAAGGTAGCTCCAACAAAGAGGCCCACGAAACATGAAATTTACCTGCAAATTTTTTTATTATACTCCGGTAGAGGGTCGGTGCCACTTCTGACATATGCATGATATCCTCGGGCATTCGTGTAGACATCGATAGTGACTTTTTTTGGATTTAATACTGGACACTGTGTTCCTATGATAATTTTATGGGGAGCGTTGATCTTTTCATAAACTGGCTTAGCAGCGCATTGTATAGAACTACTGCACACTGCACTTGTTGTGTCACTTGTTGTGACCGCTGCTGTAGCTAAGGCGCGGCTGTGAAGCGGCTGCGGTGCTGTGTAGATATATGGGCATGTTTGTACCCATATATCTACAGATGAAGCGATATTAGCACAGCATAGGTCGGACAGTCGTGGGCGGGCGAGTCGGTATGCTGCAGTTTAAGAGTGCGCTAATTTTAATTTCGTTCCAAAGATGAAATGTTTTGCTAGCAAGCTTGATATCATCTGATAGGAAACTTCACGTAGTTTTAGAATATCAAAACGGCTTCGGTTGAGGGAATAATTTTTGTGGATTTTTTAGTCGTTGAAGTTGAAAGCGAAGTCGGCGAAAATTAGCACCTTCGACAACTGCCTCTATTTACGTATAGTCGAAGTGGCGAGGTGAAGGTTGGTAACTTCAAAATTCTTGAAATTCGTTCCAAAGCGTCCTAGTGAGATTCCCTTGCTGGAACTTCTAGCTCGACCTTTTCCAAATGTATGGAGCAGCTTAAGCGATTTTAGCACTTCGAAGTCTCAATAGGACGCTTTGGAACGAATTTCAAGAATTTTGAAGTTACCAACCTTCACCTCGCCGATATTGGGCAGCTCACGTCTGTTCCACCTGAAATTTTATGCTAACATTTGAATGTTTCGCTAATGTGTTCTATATGTTCTGATAGCCAATTTCGTGCTCTATAACACTGCGTTGCAGTTATTTTGATGAACCTTGTTTTTTCAGGTGGATAATATGGAATGTCAGGTCGATAAGCATCAGCACTTCAGACATCTCCTCCTTTTCGCATTCAAGGTATCAGAGCTACTGCTGCTGCTCGGTTCCCTAAGTGTACGGAGAAGATGCCCTCTCTCAAAACAGCCCAAAATTGGTTCAGACGCTTCAAGAATGGTACTGATACCTCTGTTGAATGCGAAAAGGAGGAGATGTCTGAAGTGCTGATGCTTATCGACCTGACATTCCATATTATCCACCTGAAAAAAGGTTCATCAAACGGATTTCAAAACTGCAACGCAGTGTTATAGAGCACGAAATTGGCTATCAGAACATATAGAACACATTAGCGAAACATTCAAATGTTAGCATAAAATTCGTGGAGAACGGGAACGCTAGTTCTCAACGACTTCGCGTTCCGTAATGATAACCTGAACTTAACAGAAAGCAAACACCTCTGGAGAACAAATTTGCTATCAGAACATGCAAAACATATCAGCGAAACATTCAAATATTAGCATAAAATTTCAGGTGGAACAGACGTGAGCTGCCCAATATCGGCGAGGTGAAGGTTGGTAACTTCAAAATTCTTGAAATTCGTTCCAAAGCGTCCTAGTGAGATTCCCTTGCTGGAACTTCTAGCTCGACCTTTTCCAAATGTATGGAGCAGCTTAAGCGATTTTAGCACTTCGACTATACGTAAATAGAGGCAGTTGTCGAAGGTGCTAATTTTCGCCGACTTCGCTTTCAACTTCAACGACTAAAAAATCCACAAAAATTATTCCCTCAACCGAAGCCGTTTTGATATTCTAAAACTACGTGAAGTTTCCTATCAGATGATATCAAGCTTGCTAGCAAAACATTTCATCTTTGGAACGAAATTTCCGGTTGAAAAAAAACGAAAGTACTTATGTGCCAACCCAATAGATGAGATCGCTGTTCTCTTTCAAGGGAGAGGGGGGGGGGTATGTGACAAGACAACCATATACCAAGCAGGTGGGTGGGACGAGAGATGCTGCGCCCGACGTATGAGTTGCCCTGCCGGACCGCTTTGATATGAACGTTGAAGGAGCGGGAAAATTTCGTTATCGTCTAACTACACCTCTGGCATAATAACATTTCCATTTCGTTTGAACAAGACCTCAGTAGGATTCCAGACACGTCGTTCCTACAAAGTTATCAAAAATTGTTCATTCGGCTCCGACTGACATCACTTCTGTAGTGGCCATGCACCCCCCCCCACGCAATGGTTTTGGAAAGGGGTAACTTCTAGATGAGGTTTCATGGTGCAAGCAGATGTGCCCTTGTAGTCAAGAAAGCACATGGAATCGAGAAACTCTTGCCTATTGAATCGAAGGGCGTTGAGTACCTGAGTGTGGCACCTGTCCTAAACCCCCCCTTGATTACCAGGGTTTGGCGGAGTTCAACAGGGTGGTCTACGGTGGCGGAGAAATCGACTATCTCGCTGATCTCAGGCACCACATCGCGGTCGCGTGCCAGAATCTCTCGATGGCGCTCGTCCAGAAGGCTGTGGCGGAGTGTCATGATAGTGTAAAAATGTCCTGATCAGAATTCAATAAAGTGTAACTTATAGCGCCTCGAAAGTCAATGAACAGAGTGACTTTTTGGCTCCCCCTGTATATGGACGCCTGTGCTTTTAAGGCCAGCTTATAAACTGGGGTTAGTCTCAGGACAGAGTTACGAAGTTTTTCCTGGTTCCAAGAAAAGGTGAAGCGGTAGCTGAATGAATATGCCAGAAATGGCTAGATGAGGCTTCTACAGGAGAGTGTGCATGTGGCACACTCTCCTGTAGAAGCCTCAACATGTGTGAACATGAA
>MU932565.1:0-10788 GCA_036418165.1 Cooperia oncophora | reverse complement strand
CCCTTAGTAAGCTGATCAAATTCAACTACTTGGTCACTGCTCTACGAGGAAATGCACGTGAACTTGTAAGACGATTCCCGATAACAGAGGCAAATTACGATCATGCGATCCAACTATTGAAGGATAAATATGGCGACCAATGTACGCTCATAAATAATTTACAATCGCGGCTCGAGTCCTTGAAGGCGGAAAATGCAATAATTTCGGGCCAGTGGCGCCTTCTTGAACAATATCACCAATAATAACTGGAGGACTTGGGAGTTTTTCTGAACGGCTCCTTCCTTACGCGAAAGCTCCTAGCAAAGTTTTCGCCTGAAATACAGCGAAGGATCCTAAGCTCCAACTACCAATGAGTAAACACGAGGGTGATTGGGTCATGAGGAATATCTTGACCAACCTGGATGAGCTCATCACTACTGAAGAGCAAATCCAATCTATGGATTGACAGGACCCCTCCAGTAATTACGACCGTAGCAAAAACATTTCCCACAGCAATCTCGCTCGCGGCAAGGAATTTCGCAGCACAAGCGACGCTCGAACATCATACAAGATAAATGCAGCTGATAAGAGATTACAAGGCTGTATATTTTGTACATCTCCACAACATAAGTCTTCGGACTGTGTGAAATTCGCTACCATTGCTGCACGGCGACATCTGATGGAAAGGCAGAACAGATGCCTCAACTGTGGGAAAGAAGGCCACTGGGTGAAAGATTGTTCAAGCGAAGGATGCAGAATGTGTCAAGGGTCGAAACATCATCATACCCTTTGCCCGAAAAGACAAAATAACCCACTCAAGGTAATCCCCTACCTTGCGAAAGCAAAGGCAACATCGCACTAAACCAGAACGGATCACAAAGTACAGCAACAGGCACACAAGAAAAACCAAAAGCTCAAGGATCCAGAGGTGAAGCTACCGCACACCCGGTTCAGGTAGAAAAGACTGAAAACAAGGATAACGCTGATGAGTTTCAGGAAACATCACAGGAGACAATACTCCTAAACAATGTTGCGGACACAGACAACAGTAAGGTGCTACTTCTAACCGGCATCGCAAGGGTACGCGATGACGTCCGCAACATATGGAGAGAGATAGAGATCCTCTTCGATAAGGGAGCCGATCAGTCCTTCATTACACTTGCGCTCGCAAACGAGTTAGGGCTGAACTGCGCAGAGCAACAAGGATTTTTGATGTATACATTCGGCACGGAGAAGCCGACATCTACTACATGTGCGGTCACTAGGTTGGACATTTGGGATCAGGATGGAACGAAACATGGGGTGCATTTATACACTACCCCAGTGTTAACAGGTAAAGGACAGACAATCCAGCTGACTGACGAGGATCTTGCCTTTGTTTCTCGTCATAACATTAGACTTTCTAAACCCACGCAGACGGTCACGTCCAAACCCCAAGTGCTGCTGGGATGCGATCAGCTATGGGGCTTACTGGAAGCTCCGTTACCGCGATACAGATGACCATCGGGACTGCAACTTATCCCATCAAAACTGGGCTACTTGCTGACTGACAGTACCGCTGGAGCGCACATGTCAACGTTAATGCTCTATGGGACGACGCTCTCAAACAACCTAGTATGTCCAACCGCAGGGCATGCCCGAACACTGAAGTGCTCTTTCTATGACGACTGTACCTGTAACGCGGCGGAGGACGTCGTGAAGGTGCACATGCTCGGATGGAGACATCGCAGCAGAGTTTGGCAGAATCGCCAGCAAGCTCCCAATCACCACAGCTGCATGGGAAATGTCAAAACGATCCATCTCGGTCGTAACAAAGATATCCAGCATGGTGTCAGCGGATTTTATGATCGAGTTCAACCAGACGATCGACACGGTTCACATCCAGTCAAGCATGCGATGTTTCACATGGTGCCGTCGAAGGTTGTTACCACTGCCTAGAAGGAGCACATGCAAGGGTCTCATGTCATTCGCTTCCTTGCCACCTAAGGTGAAAATTTGTGCGGTCGCCATGCGTTCGTCGTCCCGTGTGGACCTACACCTGTAGAATCGACGCCGTGGTTCCATCTCATTTCAGCTCAGCAGTTTCTTAATGTTCAATTCGATGTGGCGACAAGGTCAAATACTTCACTTTGACCGGGAATTTTGAAATAACCAATGATTTACATGAAACCGTACGAGTCATGCTAAAAGGAAACTCTACCCACTACCAATGAATTCAAATTACCGGACTTGACCCACATAGCTACCGTAATATTCAGTTGGTACAAAACACTCCTATGTGGCCTGATAGGAGTGCTACTAGCACTGTTTTTACCCTACATGTTTTTACAAACCTTACGAATCGATTATGCCGAATTTTCTTGCACGGCACTCTCAAAATCTTAATCATTCCATTGCATATTACGATATTTCTGGCACAAAAGATAAGAAACCTTCCATTTCGACGCAAGACGCATGAAAAACATCTCTGACAACAGAACTGCTGAAACATCAGCGCAATTCTTATTAATGTACATACTCAACATTTACTATTGACATATTTCTCTTTACCTTTATTGACATACCACTCACACATTTGCTATCGCTTCTTTGCAGATCAACAACACAACATGTCTACGCTGACGCCGGTATCGAGAACGCAACTCCTCCTGAAGCCTTCGAATGGAGAAGCTGAGAAATCAACAGTCGCGGAGACAGAACAAGAAGCTAATTGAGGCCCTTCAAACCTTTGACGCAACCCCGAGAACTTTTTGATATACTGTACGCACATTCACTGAAGTCAGTCACACGTGCAGAGCAGTACTTCGACTGGATACCAACATTGACCTGCTAAAGTTCTCTCAGGACCATCCATACGTCAAACACTTGAGGATCAACACACTGGACACTCAGATCGAAGCCTCCGCCTACGTTTCCACTTAGCACGAGCCGAACTCGTCCTCTTACATAAACAATACGCTGGACTCACGGCTACAAACAGGTTGACCCCGGAGCTTTGGGAAACGTACCTTGGAGAAACTCATCTGGACGCTGAAGACCAGCCGATTGTTCTTGATCCAATACTTCAAGAGCAACTGATCCAGAGCCACATGGAGTTCCTGCGGGAACTATAGTGTAGCTCTTGCCAGTTCGGCAGTCCATAGAGGAGGACAACGACTACGATCAATATCGTGACGATCTTCTGAGAACCCAGGAAGCCTGGTCATGCGAACGGAATTCATTCCAAGACGTAGTGATGTCCAGGCTCGACACCATCTATGGCATGCTAAGTGCCACTACGAGAAAAACAGTGGAACAGAACCTGAATATAGTCCAGACTCAGGAAACTATAGAACCTTCAAGTGCTGCTGTAACAGCAACGAACACAGCGTCGACGGCAGCGGCAGATACACGGGAAAGTGCATCTGCCGCTGCCGTCGACGCTGTGTTCGTTGCTCGAGCAGCGCAGGATTCAAGACAACGTAGGATTCCTGGAATCTATAGAAATTGACGACAACAGTCCTCAACAGCTGCAACCCGAGAACGATGAAGGGCTAGTCGTTGTGGACGAAGTCGAGAGCGGCGAAGAAGACTCTGACATAGTGGTGGTAGTGGATATTCCCCCGAAACGTGCTCGCATGAGCCCAGCTCAAGAAGAGCCTAGACGACGTGTTATTTCCACCTCGGAATACCTAAAACGTCAAAACGCTCTCAACATAGTCGAGACATGACATTCAGCAACAGCGACACGCAAAGGGTAGTCCACATCCACAGATCAGTCTAAATGTCTTGAACAGCAACTTAAAGATACGATGAAATTGAAGGCACGCGCAGAGCACCACTTGGCAAGCTTGAGAAGGAACAAACCCCATGCACGCCGAAGATTCCTACCGAGAAGCCGACAAAGCCCACTCTACCGTGTGTGTTCTGAGCCTGTAGGAAAGCATTACTCGGACGCTTGTCCGGTACATCCCGACGTAGCCACCAGAAGGAAAATAGTCAGAGACGCAAATCGATGCGAAATCTGTCTCCTTCCGCCTGTACTACATAACGAATGTCCACGAGCAGGAAAACCATGCAGGCACTGTGGCAGAACCGATCATGGCGCAGCCTTGTGTGCGGAGCCTGAGAGAGCTATCACGAATATTAAAAGAAATTGAAGAAAACAACAGAAAATTAAAGAATACGAACTCCGTAAGAACTTCTCAGGACAAAAATGAAGCAAATGAAAGAACAACACTAAAACACGGAACAAAATCACGCACATCCGGCCCAAGAGTCAACAACTGACAAAACTGCTAAGTTATTACCTATGCACTCCAAAACACATCATTTTTGTAAGTGTTCTAGTGTAGTATTTCTTCTGTTTAGCATTTGTTTCAAATTGAATTGAAAAATTTGATCAGAGAAATCAACTCAGATCATGGATATTTCCCCCGCCCGGCCGCCATTTATCGACCACCCACGATATGCTATAAAAGGATCCACCTCGACGATGCCGCACTCCACTGTTCCTTTTTTCTAACTGTTACTCACACATTCTCTTGCTCACATTTCCGCTCGTGAATATTTGATAAATTAGATTACTAGGTAAAGTTTAATTACCCAAGTTTGAGGATAAAACTGGTGTGTGCGCCGTGATCATCTTGTTCTGGTTATATCCACATATTATCTTTCACGCGTGGCAGGACATTGAGAAAAAAGTAGCATTCAACTTAATCAGTACTTACCATCATTCCAAATGGTAATTCGTATTTGGTTTCTGGTAGGCTCACCTTGATTGTCGACTGGCCCACTACCTTCTTGTTTTTCCGAAACAATTTGAGAGATAATGGGTAGATACTAATGTATGGGGGCCATCAAAGCGGGATCGTCTTTTCGAGCGAGGGTGACAGTGACACGGTCATTGTACCTCCTGATGATGTCCCCTTTTCACAAGAATGTGCTCCCTCTCCAGCCCTTCCTTCGCTTCGATTCTTATCAATGAGCCTATCAATCAATATCTACACGGTGGCCAAAAAATTACGGTGCGCCACAAAAAACGCTGCCCAGTTTTTGCTCATGCACTCTCAAAGAGAATTCTTTTCATGGGATATGATTCAGGACAGTCAACAATTATAGATTTTTGAGGCTACTGACATCACTTTCCATAAGGGCCTTATCTCGTTCCTTCCTTCCTTGTAGTTCAATAGTGCACCGAAGGTTGTCAACGTCTGAATCCACCGACACTTCCAAAGCTTGTTTGTTTCAAAAGCCATCAAAAATTTTATTCCTGGGGTCCCTAGTTGCTGGTTCATCACTTTCGATTGTGCGAAATCCAGATCCGGGCGGATAGAAAGTCCTCGTTCAAGAACGAAACGATTTTGATCAAGAGACAGTGATTTGGAAGTTGTTCCGACCCTATAGATTCCCCGCAATTACCAGAAATCACGATCCATATGTTAACGGTGTTTTAGGACGAGAAATTACAGTTCCAGTTGTCTATTTACTTCTGTTAAACGAGGTTGTTAGAATAAACATCCCATCAGCCTGCAGTTTCGACCTTCTCGTCTTCTTCAGAGGCTTTAAAACTGCTCGAAACTTCAAGCTTGTTACCTACTCGACCAGACGTCTCCCCGACTCTGGGTTTCCGACGTCATGAACGCTTGAACAACAGGGCACATCGTTGTTGGGGAAGTCCCCAATAGGGGGGAGTCGTATTTGGCCGCCAGGAGAGGGGGTCGTATTTGGGCTGGGAAAAATTTATTTTGATAGTTGATTTTTCTCGCTTCACGGACGTTGTAAAGGGGGGGGTCGTATTTACGTTTTGGCGTTGTAGGAGTGGTGGTTGACTTTTGGTGATTTTCCTGTTTCATGCGTACTATATGCCTTCCCCTACTCCCCACCTCCCGCCGCTCGAGAGCAAAATTTTTGGGAAAAAAATAGAGAACTTTTCAGAAAACTTTGGAAAATAGTGAAAAAGTGGCAGGAATTTGGTGAGAACTTGACAATTGGTAGTATTTTCTCGCGACTTTTCCTGTTTCACATGTGTTATTTACCACCCCTCCCCACCCCCCCCCTCACCTGCCCTCGTTCGACGGCTTCATCCGATGAGGAGGAACAGAGGGCCGAAAATCCCCAACCAAACAACTCACTAAAGGTTCCACCGTGCGGAGCCTCGCTTACATTGCCACATCGCTTACAGGACGAATAAGCCTCACAAGAATGGACACTCGAAACGAGTGTCTGTCAATTACAAATGAAGTTGCTGCCATTTGTATCAGAGTGCTAGCTACTGTAAGGGCTACGTGGTGCGACAATTGTGACTCACGCGATACGACGAGACTCAAGTGCTCCAAAAGTCACTTGTATTCACGAATCCTACTTACACACAGCGGCAGCTAGGCTCCGCACGGTGGGACCTTCGGTGAGTTTATTGCAGTTATTACCGAGTCGTTCAAAAGCGTTCGAGACACGACGTTGGAAAGGCCAGAGTTGGGAAGGCGCTAAGTCGAGTAGGTAACAAATTGAGAGCGTTGAGCCATTTTCAGGCTTCTTAAACGGGTCAAACAGGTCAGAAACATTAGACCAATATAAATTTCATTTAACAATCTCGTTTGGCACAAGTGAATCTACATTCGACATCATGCCGAGGTTACAACAAGGGACAACGCGGAAATTATAGCTACAATTATTCTCAAACTTCTCTCCTGTTGTAACCTTGGCATTGTCGTTTACTTTGTTATAGTTGTAAAAAATATTCTGCCGTCGAGATTTCCAGGTGGAACGTTTGCTCGATACTCTCGGCCTAAAGCTTTAGCGTTATTGCCTTCTTCAAAGGTTTTAAGGTGTTTCGAGTTACAGGAAACGAAAGTTACCCCGTCAAGCTCTCAATCTAAATAGCAGTCCCAGTGAGTCCTTGTTTCGAAATTAATAAAAATCGTACATAACACCAGAAGTACATTAACCAAGGTTCCACCATAAACCGAAACAATCCGCTTGTGAGCAGAGAATGAGACTTACTGAGTGTTTCCTCAGACCTACAAAGATATAGAAATGTGGAGCCGCACATGACACTGGCTACTCTTTAGGAGGTTGTTCAGAACGTGGAGCGCTTTTTGAAAACGGTTTTTTGCATGATGTGGGGTCACGTACATGGAGTACCAAAATAACGTTCATTTTTCCTGACCGCCTCTCGCAATACCATGGAAACCAATTGTTTTTAAGGCTCTATGGCTCTAAATCACTTGCAACTTTGACCAGTTGCTGACGAGAGGGTCCTTATAAAGGCACTATAGGAATCGAGGAGAAAAATAGTCGCAAATGGGTCTCATTTGTGGCACCTTATTAACACATTGACGACAGCGTGATACACATTTAATGCGCGCGTTGTGGGCCACGTGGGACCGCGCGAATTGTATCTGAATCACGATCAACAAATCCATATCTTTCCCTAGTGTTAGATTTTTTGTTTAGTTTCTCCTATTCATTCTATAGGCCAGTCCTTAGTATACTTGTACAACACGTGGTCCATGGAATAATTAGTACACACAAGTTTAGCAAAGATTTCCTGTGGAAAGAGCACTATAAGCTTGAGTTGGTTTGCTCCTCAACTTTGGATTGGTTTGCTGTTTAACTCTTTGCCAATAAATATAGACAATTACAACATTGATAATTATGAAAAATATAAGATGACGTATTCTGAATCATATAGAAAGCACGATTTGCGTTTTTTATGAAAAAAATTGGTTACAGACAAATTCCTGGCCCTGGTGCAAAGAGAGTTGGCCAGCCCAGATTTTTCCATGGTAAATAATTGACTTACCTCACAATTGATCTCTAAACCAGGTTTTACGATCCAATCTCCAAAAAAGCGCTTTGTGGGACAGCCTGAACTGCATGAGCACCGCGCTTGTGGCGCTCAAGAAAGCGTGCGTGTCCCACGCGGCCATAAACGCGCGTATGTCGTCCAAGGTGTGAAGAGGTCGGGCGGGCTCCTTGCGCTGTGTGGGTGGCACTGAGCGCGTAGCCAGCCATAGCAAAAATCAGCAGTGTGTCGCAAGTGATGTCACTGTTCATTATTGACACGTGCAAGTGAGGCCTCCTCCCTCCGAACAAGTCGAATGCATGGTGGGTTCCAATAATAATAGAGTCACAGAAAAAAGGGCACACTCCATCTTCAATTTTGTACCGGTGAAAATTCCAACGCGCACCTCGCGGGGTCGTGAAAGATGGCCTGCTGTGTTATAGAGCCCGCCCCACCTTATTTCACGCCTGATCCTAAATATAGAGAGATGATAGCATGTCAGAAAGCTCCCATGTTGCTCATTCAGAATCACCCTATAATGTAGAGGATTGAAATTAGCGGAATGGGTTCTGCAGACGTCGCTTCCCGAGAGGGCGAGGTCCAAACTCCGTCCCTTAATCGTTTGAACCATTTATAGGATATGGTTCCTTGTTCGCATATTATTACTACATATAAACGGCAACGTCTGTCTGTCTGTTCGTCTGTTGTCTGTCTGTCTGTCTGTCCGGAGATTCGGAATCACCTGCACAGCCAGTTGGAGGGGGCGGGTCAAGGGTGGGTTGGGTAGGGCATGGGCCAAGATTTACGGAAACACACATGAACTGAGCTAAAGCCCCGCCCACTGTTGGGCCGGGGCCTCTGTGCGCACAGTTGTGAGCCCTACATATCTCAAAACATTCTTCTAGAAGATCCCGGAGAGCGGAAATTGTGGGAAACGATAAGCAGTCAGTTGGCGGATGAAATGAATGAAACACAGCCGCGAGGGGCAGGGCGCTCGCCGAAGTGAACGGTGCCGCAGGGACAAAAAACCCTTAGATCACACCCGAACTCCAGGGAAAAGGGTAGTAAAGTGAACTTGCAGCAATGGGTTGGGCAAGATAAAGTTGGCTGAGGGGGCATAATGTACGGGTAGATACCAAATGGTTGGTGCCGTCTATTCTGCGCTTCCTCATCAGCGAAACTTCTCATCGAGACCCTGTTCCACACCCGGAAGGAGGATCGGCCGGCGAAGTCGTCCAATCCGACTTGCCCTCCCTCTCATGGAAAACTTTACTCTAAGCGCGGGGACCCACTTCACACCCGAAAGTAAGATCGACCGGCGAACCCGGCCGATCCGACTGGCCCTCCCTCTCATGGAAAACTTCTCACCGGGACCCACTTCACACCCGGAAGGAGGATCGGCCGGCGAAGCCGGCCGATCCGACTGGCCCTCCCTCTCATGGAAAACTTCTCATCGGGACCCACTTCACAATCCGACTGGCCCTCCCTCTCATGGAAAACTTGTCATCGGGACCCACTTCACAATCCGACTGGCCCTCCCTCTCATGGAAAACTTCTCATCGGGACCCACTTCACACCCGGAAGGAGGAGGCATGCAGCGGGCGTGGGGCGAAGCCGGCCGTATCCCGCATATATTGTGAGGTTTCGCAGCCATTTCTGCTTTTTTTGATTTGAGCATCTTCATTGACACGGCCAGAAAGGGCGCGGGTCAGAACTCATAGGAGTGTTCGTACTGCCGCAAATTAGCCTGCAAAACAAAAAAAAATTGACACAAGTCAAGAAAAAATAGTGCGATTACATAATCAGTGAGCTGAATTCCCAGTGCTTGAAATTGCAAGTCTGTTGCCGGTGCGTTAGAGACACCAGCATGGACGTTGGAACTACGCCGATAATTTCCTTTGGGTGGAAGATGACTGGTGTGTTTTGGATGTCGATGGGAGGGACTTCGATGTAAGTAGCGGCTGGTCTGTATTTCTGTGACTCTGCTTAAACACCCCGGCTGAGCTGCACACTTGGTGCTAATCAATGTGGGATCGGAAAGGCTTTGCTAGTTCGCTAAAGTAAACGTTAAATTCAGGCGGTACTACACGGTCGACACTCATCTTCTCGAAAAGTGGAATAGGTGGTACTTGTATGTAGCTGGTCTTGTTTACAACTACGACGTTTCAACCTATGAATAATTTCTTTTACTCACAAAACCTAGTTACAGACAGTGAAATCATCCACTGAAGTAGAACAAACATTTAATGTGGAAACTAGAGCGCCAAGTTGAGACGGGCACTGCTTGGGCACAGTTTTGCTGTCACACCGCCAAGACATGGCAGGAAATCGTATTGAAAATTTGCCATCGAAAACGTTGTCTACAAGAGTATTTGGTACCGGCAGTCACTATCCTGACCCTGAAGTTTCTTGTCAGCACTAAGAACCAAGTCGTGTTTGTACTCGAGACCCTGGATTACCTCTCCAATCTAACTACCAGTCTGTAGCGAACTGAGTCTGAACTGTAGTTGCACCAAACTAGCGCCAAATGGTTTCGTCACGAAAAATGTCATGTCAGCAATCAGATCACCACTTTCTTAGGTCTAGTGATGTGGCTTTGTTCGCTTTTTCAATCACTAGGCGTGCAGTGAAATTTCATGCCATAATTTGGAAAATCACTTGCAAAAGCATACGCTGCGCATATGCCACATATAGGACCTCTATATCGAGAGAAGAAAATAAGTGAAATATGCACAATTCCTGTATATCGTTGAACACTGCAGTATATGCAAGCATTCCGGCACAATTCTTGTTGTGGTACTGTTGTGGTACTGACGCAAAGCTCGGTGTTATACGTATGTCCACTGCGGAGTTTGACTGGGCGCCTTTGGGTTACGGTACCGTGACGGTAATACTGAAGTTAGCCTCTTGCTTACTCATGAGCACGTGCACGATCAGCAAAATTTGACCCGAAATCGGGATAGATGTCGCAGCTCCACAAAACAACAAGGGAGCGGCCTCCGTTAGGCGTAATCGAATAGGAGTTGAGGCAAAATGAATGAAAT
>MU932562.1:0-12700 GCA_036418165.1 Cooperia oncophora | reverse complement strand
AACCACACCCTTACTGTTGGAACGAGAACCCTCCACGCTATCCACTACGCCATCCCATGCATGCTGGTGCATGGAACTCCAAACCATGAGGAAAGACTCACTACGGAATGACTCACTTTGAAGCACGTGCCACAATAAGACCTCACGCCCCGACTACTTTCTCCTCGATTCCGCCACCTTCATAGAAACCCTCCACTGGCAGTGATCAAATTTTCATGCGGTTTACAGCCCATAGAGGCTCAAAAAGGATCGATTCCACAGATTTCTTTTTCGCTCCTTTTTTGGCATTCCTGGGGCCGCTCAGCGAAAACGAAGCCCACTTTTGTGGTCTATGGTGCAAGGCCCTACAAAATGCAAAAAAACCATTTTGAAAAAGTGGCCCGCCTCAGACCGACCTCCCTTGTCAGCACAATAGTCTAGGTGATCACTCAAGAAAATGATGGAAGAACGACCGCAAGGTCAACTGCATACAAACGCTTTCGTGAGCTTCAGGCTAGCACCGAGAACTTGACTGTTAGTCCACAAACAGGATGCCTGCGGGAAGGATCAGACAATCTTGACTGTGTGGAATTACTGGTCCCGTATATGTCACCAAGTTGCTAAGACGTGGGAGGAGACTGCCCTATTACCTTGCTTCCTCTTGTTCCATTTGTTAAAAAATTGGTAATGAAATGAAGATTGAAAGGCACATATCGAAGTTTTGATGGGCAGTTTCACGTCAACCTACTACACTGCTCCACATAATGATAGTTCCACCCATAAATATTACAAAATCCCGTCTTACATGAGGTTTTCAAAAATGTGCTCACATAGAAAATGAGGTAATAATCAATACCAGTTTGCATGTCAACACCGGAAACTAACTTGAAAGAACAAGTTTTCTTTTAGTCTTTTTTGAGAAGATATATCTGGCAATTCCACAAAATGATAGTTCCACCAAACAAATCGATCATCCAACAACAAAACGAAAGAATTTTTTAATCTAGTAATCCATTGGAGTTCCGTTTCTCCTAAGTTGGAAAATGCGGTTGTCCATGCTCGAATAGAGGTTTTCAATAAGCTTTCGGTCGACTTGGTGCCATGCATCAATGATTGATTCCTTAAGCTCACGGACATCGTGGAATCGCGCATTGTTCGCATAGATCTTGCGCACCATGAAGCCCCACACATTCTCGATTGGGTTTAAGTCGGGGCTATGTGCTGGCCAGGGCAAAAGAGCGATTTGATGACGACTGAACCACTCTCGAGTGCTTCGACTGGTATGAATTGGTGCATTATCATGCACGAAAACGAGGTCTTCTTGCCGATTTCTATGCCAGAAAGGGAGGAGACCTTGTCGCATCACACTTAGACAATTGAAAGACTTCATTTTCTTCAAAATGAAGCACAACTTCAGACGTCCCGTTGATGTGATGGCAGCCCAGACCATAATACCACCTCCTCTGAAGTTCCGCCTGGAAAAATGAAGCTTCTCTTTCCTAAGATCGTGCCAGTAGGATCGATTTCCATCTGGACCGTCGCAGTTGAATTTTTTCTCATCAGCAAACACGACCTGAAGAAAAAAACTGAAAAGGCAAGACAGACAAGCAGTAGGGCACCGCTGCCATAAGCTAACCTTACTCCAATCGGTTCGGCAACATCTCCTAGCAAAGTCGATTCGCTTTTCACGATGCATTTCTGTCAGAAACGGTGCCTTCCTCATTTTCCTCCTGAGAATGAACTCAGACTTCTTCAAGACACGCCGAACAGTTTCCTCTGAGACGTTAAGCTTCAAAGTTGACTTTACCGGCACAATATTGGAGAATTTGCTGCTTCTTTAAAAATACGGCGCTCCCGATCAGATAGCAAAGAAGAACGCCCAGAGCTCTTCTTAACTCCATATCCTGCATGTTGCTTGACAAAATTGTTGATCACATGGTGACTGCGGCCCAAATCCCGTGCGATTTGACGGTTTGACAATCCTTGAGCCTTTTTGTGATTATCTGTCCTTTTTCGAAGTCCGATAAAGAATGTCCTCTTGCCGTAGGCAAACAGTCTCAATGATGAAATAGTTTGACCCAACAAAATTGAGAAGCAGCGATAAATCATGTGGTGGAACCATCATTTTGTGGAGTTACCAGATTACTTTTCAAAAACATGAACAAAAAAAAACTTGTTCCTTCAAGTTAGTTTCCGGTGTTGACATGCAAACTTGCATTGATTGTTACCTCATTTTCTACTTGAGCACATTTTTGAAAACCCATGTAAGACAGGATTTTGGAATATTTATGGGTGTGAACTATCATTATGTGCAGCAGTGTATTTCGACACAAGAGAAAAGTTCGGACTGCATTGCTGTCGTTAATGGTAGAGCTCTAATATGAGGTTTCCAGGAATTCAGTGCAAGTCTCGCACACGTACGTTTTCAATCGTCTTGGGAACAAGTAATAAAAAGATATTTGCAATGGTATACGTATTTAACGAGTGCATTTCGTTCGTTATCTCTCCCCGCAAATGAATTATGTAACTATTACAATAATTGAGAGACCTTGCAATTGTGTAAACCATTCCAATAATTGAGAGACTTTCCAATTGTGTAAACCATACCAATAAATGAGAGACTTTCCAATTGTGTAATGGAGACGTCCAAGCACCAGCTGTTCCGGAAAATTGCGGCTCATTATCGAGTAATATAATAAAGTATGGGAAAAGGAAGTGTAAGCGAATGCACTGCTCAGCGTTGAATTTGAAAATTTTATTATGGGGCATTAGCTCGAAGATAAAGTGGGTCGCGGAGATCGTTCTGTTGCTGGCAACTTGGAATTAAACGTTCCAATGGAAGCACGTCTATGAGCAATTATTCGAGAGCTCTGCAGACACAGCAGTGTGTATGTCTTGGAGACAATTCACCGAAAAGGAGCACGCAGGATCATTTGACCATAGCCGTGGGATGTGATGCCTTACTGATTCGACTCATCAGAGGGTGCCAAACTGTGCACACTACAATGTGCACTAGCCAAACTGGAGCAAATAGAGCTTTTAAGAGTTCGTGATAATTTTTGATTGCCATGATCCATTCATAGATACAAACTACAAGAGTTTGCGCAGCAGAACCTGGGGTGTGTCAGGTTCGGCGCGGCGACGACCGCTGTCCATAAATTGGTGAGGCCGGCATGCAACAACAACGATAAAATAGGCTGGCGCCGCGCCAACCATGGCGCCTTTCCCCCTCCCTTGACACTCCCCAGTTTTTCGGGGAAAGTGACTATAAACAGCAGACCTAATAAAGTCAGTTTTGGTGCATGACGGATAATTTGATAAGAATAATCCCTTTCCGGAATAATTTGATCGAATGAGGTTGCTAAAGATGAAAACAGTTCACTCTCCCAAAAACAGAGGAGCAGTGAGGATTAAGTTATCTAATTCTGTAGCGATTATATTCCACAGTCATATAATAATAGGTTGTTGATGAAGGTTTCATAGCCCGCATGGGAAATTAATTCTATAAGTGATTAAAGTGCAATATTATGCCGTCTGGATCCCTAGTTATTGCAATTCCATAAATTTATCATTGTAGTTTCCGAGCATTAGAGAAGTACGGGCGCGGTTTCACCAACAAGCCAAACACAGGGCATTGGCACAAGTCGGTCGTTAAGCAGCTAACTGCAATTTGAGCGATCGACAATTTCGCAGTAGATTCTCCATCTTGCCGAATATGAGGCTGGATTGCGTTGATGTGGAAGGTGGAAGGAAGCTTTTGAGGGCAAATTTCATATATACACCGCATCGTTCACTAAACGCAGAGGGACAAATAATTGTAACATTGCAATTTGTCGGGGCAGAGAGCGCGTCCCGTCCGTGTGCCTTGCTCTACCAATGGTGATCGAGCAATGATCGATGTAGGAAGGAATCAGCCACTGGTGGAAAGGCCGCAGGTGGGAACCGCTGATTGCGACCCGACAGGTGATATGATGGCGGTGAGATAAACTATACATGATAGTAGATGTGAAACAAGAGGTATGATCCTACCATCTGAAATAGGCCGAGAAGTTTCTCTGTTGGTGTTCATAGCAAAAGTCATAACTTTCCTCTGGTTCAGCCGCAGAGCTTGATAAGTGATAAAGGTGATGCAACGCGTCTGCGATTGCAACGGAGTTTCATGTATGATAGATAAGAAAAGGGCGATAACGAGCAAGAGTGATAAAAGGGGACTTCGAAATTCATAACGCGCACTACTGCAGCGGTGGACATTAATTTCAAAAAGTGATGTAGAAATCAGAACGGGGCCATCGATAGCGAGTAAAGGAAGCGGTAAAAATGATGAAGGATGATAAGGTTATGATTATGATTATGAATATTATCGGTTAGTAAGAACAAACAGAACAACACGCAATTGCATGGCTCAGTGGCCAGTAAAGCATGCAGAGAGCAAAAGGGAATGACGGGCGCTTAATATAGGGAGTAACCTGCCAACGCTGCAATTCGCGAGCGAGCAAAGCGGCTCCGGATACCAGCTTAGTGGGTAAGTCAACCCCACCAAAGTCCACCTTTTGCGGGACGGGTTACAGCAAGGGAAATATAAAGAGGCCAATATCATAGAAGCATGAATATACAGTTGAAATACTGTCAATTACAATTCCGCTAATTAAAGGGCAGAATATGCATCCAGAACGCATTGTTACGGCAAGGGAGAGAAATGAAGTTACAAAGGTTAGCAAAGGAAAGGAAAAGAAAGCAGAGTACACTGAAGAACAAACCAACGAAAGGACACTGGAGCAAAAGCTATACACTACTCAGAAAAGGTATTATGCTTGAGGGCAGCTTACAGAGCGAAAGCAAGAGCAACATATAGCCAACAAATCAGCAACAAGGAGCGAACTGTAAGACACAAGAGAAAAAAATGTAAGTCGCCCTCGAGCATTCAAGTTTGGCTTTCATTTAATGCCAGCTCTACTTCTTGAGTACCCCGTTATACTTTTCTCTGGAAACCTACTCGATATTGAGTTCACTATATCGGTTGGCAAACTATTCCAGAAAGAGATAACCCTCTGCGAAAAGTTATCCCTATACCCACTCAAAGAAGCTTTTTGTCCCTCAGCAGCTTGGAACAGTGACCTTGTAGCCACAGATTTTCTGAAGAGCAAATCAGTATCTACATAGATTTGTAAATAAGTTGGATAATGGAGGTCCATGATTGATTTTCCATCGCACCTCAAATGTTGTCGAGCTGAGAAAGGCGAGTCGGTCTTCATATGAGATGTGAAATAAACCTGCCCGCGCGAGTATTCACTCAGTATACATAATTTGAATCCGTTCTATCTGTTCCACCAAGCACCTGCTTTAGGGTGACTAAATTGCTAATTGCACAGTACTTCAAAAGGGGCCTAACATAAGCCATAAAACAGTGTTTTTTGCCTATCTACTGAAGAAGGCCCGAAGCATGAAGCTACACCGCGATTTGTCTGTGTCAACGGCGCCCTTTATATATTCTTCAAAAAATAGAGCATTATTATATTCGACGCCAAGTATTCTAATGAAAAGTTTTCGGCTTTTCGGTTTCGGAACGTTATCTATCTTCATACACCTTTTTCAAATTAAGAACAAGGCTGTGTTCTTAATCTGAAATGCTGTATGAAAACGGATAACGTCAAAGATAATTGGAAGGGCTAGTGAAGTCGAAGCGCATGTCGCAGCAATGGATGATTACGAAAGAAAAATAATACGAGGCGTTTGAGATACACTGTACAGCCCTGAGTTGCAATAGGCCGTGGCTGCGTTCTTAATTGAGACGGGTGATATTTCAATTTTAAACAGCTGTCATGTTCTCAACTGAACAATGACATGCTTACAACTTCGAAATGAAAACATCCCACCAAAAGCGGAGCCGCCACTTCCAGATGAAGTATGTAACCAACCTACGGCATCGCAGGAATTTGGAATATATCTGTGATCCAGTTGCTCCCTTTGATTTTAGTCGAGAAGAAGTGTTGCGATTCCACCGAAGTTTAAGAAAATGACCAGGGTGAATGCAAGTCTGGGCGAGAGGCCTACTTCCTTAACACTTCCCTCAGCTGAAAGGACATGAAAGGAAGGGTAGGTCGTTTGAGCTGGCATCATCCAACTGAGCTTTATGGATGCAAGCGAAGCCATCACAACTGAAAACAGTGTCACGAGATTGGCGGAATACCCACAAAGTTCAGTTCTTAAGCCCGGCACTAGCCAGCAGGCAGGGGCTCACTCTATCACGACAACGCACGCCCGCACATCATAGAACTTTTCCAAGAAAAATCACACAAGCTGAGCTACGAAACTCTTTCGAGTTTGCCATGTTAATCAGACCTAATCCCCACCAATTAGCTTTTCTTTGAACATTTCATCAGCTTCTTCGTGGAGAGTTGACACCTCTGGACTTCTGTGCACCGTGCATAATGGACGTGAAATGAACAAAACTGCTTCCCAATGGCAAAGTGTATTGATACTATGATAGTTATTCGGATTAATGAGTTTTTACTTAGGCACATTGAAAATTCGAGGACGTAACACTTAAGAACTTGTTCCATGACTGACCACTTGCGTATCTTTGTAACGTCGGAAACTCTCCACCGTACTAGTGGAAAGAAGCGCAAAAGAATAAAACCAGAGACGTTCGCTGGAAACTGAATACTGATGAGTGACCAAAGGTAACAAAAAACGGTCATCTGGATGGTTGACCACTTTACGTCAAAAATCAAGGGAGTGATTGCTTTGTACTGTGAAAAATAAAGAGGGAAGTCAAGCGCGCTATCAGTAAGGAAACGACGTGCTTTTCTATTCCGAATACCCTATCACTTTAACTCATTTCCTTCGGCTTACGTAATTATCTCTAGTCAGGCTATCATAAGAAAAACCTTTCGTATTTTTTTCCGAATTTTCTCAAATTTACTCATTTCCTTCTAATGCTATGAAGTTGTTATCTACGCTATATTGCAATAAGCTTAATAGCAGTCAGATAATTTCAAAGAATTTTCTTTACATCAGGTAGGATTTCACTGCATTAGCGTCGGACGCAGGGACAGAGACAGCTAAGCTACGAATGAAAAACCATTCACGCTGCCTGCTGCCGTCATAACATAAAGTTGCTGTTCTCAAAAAGGCATTTCACAACGAATTCACGAGCAGAGTTTCTTGAACCAAGGCGCTCTCTCATTGGCGCATCTATCCTTTTTTTAGGCAAGAAGAGCCCCACAATGAATGGTGTTCAAGTGGCTTCAAGCGAAGGTTACCGCACCGCGTCTTAGTTTTTTCCTAACCTAGCTACCGTATCAGAGAATTTTAGGGGCATGACAGGCACCCAATGTTTACATAATATGCGGCCTGTTCATCGTTGTCTGGCCTACAACACCCAGTAGTTCTACTGGAAAGGTAAGTGAATGTAGTTCGATGAAAGGACTTGGAGCACATTTATACAGCAAGAGAACACAACTACTACTATCGAGTTTCGCCATTTAAGGAGAACAATCGGAGCAGTAATGATGTGGCATGAATACTGTGAACCGTACAGAAGGGCACCCATCATTGAGCGCTTGGCATTATGAGATGCGCCAACAAAAGTTCACGGCCATTAAACTCCTCGTCGATTATAATCTGTTATGTCGCAAATATTATTATCTAATTCATCCTAAGGACATATTCTTCGATTACGGAGATATGGATCCTTTCCGTGGTAAAGGGGCGATCCCGCAACTGTTGATAGTGCACCCAGGGCACAGCATGGGGATTTTGGTCGAGCTTTTACGACCCCCCCTTTTTTTCAAGGGCTGTTACGACCCCTTCCCCATGCTCGTACGATGTACGACGTGCATGTACATACCTCCCCCCCCCTTGACAACTTTTTCGCCGAGTATAAACCACAACCACAGTCAGCCAAATCCAAGTGTCATTCACTGGAAAACTGTGGCGGGGAGGGCGGCGCCTCGCTGCCGCGGTAAAATACGCGATAAGTTGTATATCATACACTTCCTAAATATAGCTACACACAGTTCCCACCTGTTTGGGTCCCTTGTCAGCTGTCAAAGTCCGTCAAACGTCCCAGAGTCACGCGTCTGCGGTAGGTTTGGGCCTCGAACATTTTTCAAGTGGCAAAAATGCCTACCCTTTTATGCGAGCTGCCGCGGTTTGAATGCAGCGAGACATGTGGCCAGGATCGCTTAATCGCGGGCTACTGTCTTTGAGAAGGAGCGGAGCATCTTAAGAAAATCGAGGCACTCCTACGCTTTAGCGCATTTTCTAATATGTGAACGAGTAGCTACTGACTTCTGCAGTTGCGGGTCTTTGGATGGTCCCAACAAGGTTTATGCTTACACCGTTGAGAACAGACGATGCAAAATACGACTCCTTTCAGATTCCTGTTGTGAGTGACCCCCTCTCTCATGCTACCTACGTCTGCTAGAGGATTACAAGTTCAAAAAAGTAATAAGCCTGCGTCCCGTGTAGCTGGCTAAGGTCAGATGCGGGGATTAATCACGATGGGAGACAGATAGCGCCATGGGCCGATGAAGGAGCCCACGCCCGCTACGCATGCGGCAGATGTGCTGGCAAGTGCATTAAGTATTTTACTGCAAAAAGCTCTGCGCCACAAATGTGAGTTCTCAAGCCGCGTCGCCATGAGAATTACTTCAATAGCCTCGCCATCATCGCTGTCACAGATGGTGGAGTTAGAGCGTTTGCATCAATAACGAAAGAGGTCCTGGGTAACTCGATAAAGACAGAAAAAAAAAAGGCACGAAAAAATATGGCCAACTCGCCTTAGCATAGAAAGCCCATTTCGATCCCAGTTCTGTGCATTGAACTCCACCATACAACTCACTACTCCCTCATCCGCATAGGTTAATTTAACCATATAGGAAACTCTATTACCGTACAGCTGACCAATTTCCATGCTTTTTTTTTTGTCCGGCAGCTGTCGTCTTTTCACTGAATGGCTGGCTTTGAGGCGGGCAGTCTGGGAGGTCAAGTCGACTGGCCAAAAAGAAAGGCGTTGAAACCTGTTTTGCGCTATAACGCCCCCCACCCCTTAACGCCCCGCCCCCTTACTTAAATTTTTGCACGAAACCGGCTACGAGGTGACTTTGTCGCGGACCACACTACGCTCTCGACGCCATATGTTACGAATTTATACCAGGTCGACCCGCTGCCTTTAACTGAAACTAAGTTTTTGCCACACTATGCCTTGAATGTAACTTACCGTGGTTAGTGATAGCGCCAAACAAGTGTAGAAGGCTCCAGGCATGGCATGAACACCCAAGGCGAGCAGGTAAGGAGAAGGGTAGAACTTCCACGATACGCGCATTAACGACTGCAATAACGCCTATAGGGTCGTTCCAAAGACACGGGACAGAGAGAATTGTTTTTTGAAGGATGTAAAATCACAGGGTCATGCTTATTGATTTTTTGAATGAGGAAGGCTATGTATTTTCCTTGAAACGCGTTACAAGCCTACATTAGCCAACTTCTGCGCAATTACAGATTGACCCGCTGCTATTAGAATAGCTGACGGCCAGCTGTGTACACTTCAGGAAGCTAGCCTTCAAGGCTCAAGCTACCGGGTAATTGAGGGGATTCAGGTCAGGTGACCTACTTGGATATTCCATCTTCTTTAGGTACTCAGCCCCCTTCCATTCCAAGTAGGCGAGAGTTTCTCCAATGCCCTTCGATTCCATGTGGTGGCACCCAATGCTGTAGCAGTACAAAGTTTCCAAGAAGGTACGGGCGACGACATGGGAGGAGGATATTCTTTCGCGGAGTTGCTCGAAATGTAATCGCCAGCGATTCACCTTCAAATCAACCGGTAGTCCCCACGAAAGGAAAATTATTCGTCTTTCCATTCCAGCGTACGTTCCAAGTAAACGATTCCATCCGCCCCAGATGCCTAGCTTGACATGGGCGACTCCGTATATGCAGTATGGCAGACGACCGTGGAAAAACGCGAGCGTCGCGTTTGCTTGGTCTGCGCGAATACGTATGCTTGAATGGAGCGGCAATGGGTGCGCGATGACTCACTCGCCAAATATCTGCTTGTTCGGCTGATGCCACCATGTTTTGCCCGCATTTGCTGATAATTATGGAATGTTAATGTGCCTCGCTTTTTATGACAGCACGTTACTAACGCAGTCAATGTAGTGATTACCTCGCAGGGCATCCCTCGACAGACGGATTCAGATTCGCTTTGGATTTCGTTCCAGAAAGCGTTTGTTCGATCTCGAAAACTTTCACTTGTAGGCTTTTGTGAGTCTTTGAAATTTTTCACTTGTAGATGTTTTTTATATATGTTTGGTTGTTTTGGCATGCTTCTGTTATATTTTTCTTCTGACCAGGAAAGCCAACAGAGCTCACCTCGCCCACTTCTGATGAAGTGCGCACCGTTGCACGGCGTCTTCAGACGGCTTGCAATTCAGAGTCTACCTATCGAATTGCGGCAGCGATCTTCTCAGCGGAGTAACAGTTATGCGAGGGTCTTATCGCGACGTGGTTGTTTAACGTGCTATCGCGCACGGAAACGTGGGTAAGTACCCTATATATATACCATTTTCACTTTAAATTCACCCTTTTTCAAACCAAATTCACCCTTTTTCAAACCAAATTCACCCCTTTTCAAACCAAATTCACCCCTTTTCAAACCAAATTCACCCTTTCTCAAACCAAATTCATCCTCACTTTTCAAATCAAATAACCGCCACTTATTAGGCGTGGTCGTGACTCATCAACCAGATCCACGCAAGAACACCCACTGCAAGCCCCGCCCCGACGGCCACGCCTACTTGTCAGCGCGGACATAGATTTTCAAATCTTGTTTCATAACTTCTGCTTATGTGACTTTTCTTATCTTTTGCTGTTTCCCACAAACACTTTGACTGGAAAACGACCGGGCATTGACACATGGCCGACTCGCCCATTTGGTTTGGCCAATCTGGGTGTTTCCCCCCTTGACACGCCCACTATGCCTTTTCGCGAATTTTGATAGATTTTCGACAATTTTTTACATTTTAGCGGGTGCTGCGCGAAGGCCGCCGCCCACTGTAGGAGGCTCCGCCCACTTCGAAGAAGCTCCGCCCACTTTTCAAAAATGGTGCAATTCGGCAGTTTTGCTGATCATTCGGAACAAACTTTGCCTGATTTTCTTGCCCTCCTAAGTGGACGACACGAGGCTCCCTCAAGCATGCCTGATTTTCTTGTTGCGAGTGACGAACGAGACCCTAGCATGCAAGCCAAGTCTCTATACTGCCGATTTGCACCATTTTGAAAAGTGGGCGGAGCCTCTCACAGTGGGCGGGGCTTCACGCAGCAGCCCTAAAATGCAAAAATTTTGAAAAAATATCAAAATTCCGCGAAAAGCAAGTGGGCGTGGTCAAGGGGGGGCCTAGATTGCCAAACCCTTTAGAGAATGGGCGGAGTCGGCCATGTGTCAATGCCCGGTCGTTTCCAGTCAAAGTGTTTGTGGGAAACAGCAAAAGCAGAAGTTATGAAACAAGATTTGAGAATCTATGTCCGCGCTGACAAGTAGGCGTGGCCGTCGGGGCGGGGCTCGCAGTGGTGTCTGGCGTGAGGCAGCGTTCATACTTCGCGACAGCAGCGGCGATCGCGGCGACCTCGGCGATCGCCGCGATCGTCGGTACAGAGCGCGCCCCAACGCTATTACTTGGACCGCTCCGAAGGCTTTTAGGGAGAAGCGACTCAATTTCATGCTTTTTTTCCTTTAACTGCAATTTTCTTAGGTACTGAAGCTTGGTTTGACACAAAGAAAGGTGAACCCAACTTAATGGCTTTTGTTTTCTATTTTCTTTCTTGATTCAGGATAGAAATGAGCAAAAAGCGTGAGAGCTTCATTTAGGGTAGGTTTTTTTATTGTTTCTTTTTTCATTCGTCGAGCTTATACATGAGGTTATAAGTTTTCACCTGTTGATGTTGCGTAAAATGATAGTGTTTTGGTTCCTAGGTGAGTTTCTTTCTGTTTCTTTTTTTCTTCGTTGTTTGAACTCGACTTGTAAACTATAAATGTTTTGGAAGTTGGAACAGTTCAGACGATAGGAACTTTCAAGGCGCTTGTATAAATTGAAACAATAAAAACAAAAGAAACAAAAAGAAGCTCACCCAGGAAATGGAGTTGGCCTTATCCCGACCTAAAAAGAAGTGAAACCTCCTTACCTCATATTCCAGATCCGCTTATGTATAGAAAGTCGTAAGTTATCAGTTAGTAGCCATTATTAAGAGAAAAGAAGGTCTCACAAGTTGGATTCCCTTAATCAAGCGAGCGGTCCATAATAGCGTTGGGGCGCGCTCTGCCACGTACCGACGATCGCGGCGATCGCCTCTGCTGTCGCGAAGTATGAACGCTGCCTGATCTGGTTGAAGAGTTGTCGATCTAATAAGTGCGGTTCATTTGATTCGAAAAGTGAGGGTGAATTTGGTTCGAAAAAGGGTGAATTTGGTTGAAAGGGGTGAATTTGAAGTGAAAATGGTATATATAGAGAGTCCTTCTGAAACGTGGCAGCAGGGCGCAACAGGTTACGAGCGGGTTCACGAGGCGATAGGCTGGAAGATCGGTTCCCGTGAGGCTGCACATCTTTGCCGTTCTTCAAGAAAATAGCCGGCAAAGTCTTCAACAACGCTGCTTGCTGCACAGCCTGTAAGGAAACCTGCTATTAGTTTTTTTCGGAAGTGCAAACCCATTGGTCCCTGGAAGAGT
>MU932560.1:0-28625 GCA_036418165.1 Cooperia oncophora | reverse complement strand
ACCGATGTCGCTGTTGTCCCTAAGTTCTACACGGGATCCGACCATCGTCTCCTTCGCGCAAGATTCCGCTTTTCGATGCGAGGAGAGAGAGCCGCAAAGTTCAAGAAGCGAAGCCCCAAGACCACCATCAACTGGGACCACTTCACTTCTCTCGCTAGGCTCTGGGAGGATTTCTGTCATTGAAAACATCCGACGAGGAATACGAACGGCCTTGTTGCACATCTTCACGACTGCGCCAAGAAGTCAGAGGGTTCCAAGATTACCAAGAAGCGTCTATCTCTGGAAACTCTCGAGTGCTTGATCGCTCATACGAGTGAACGCCGCAGTGGAGCGTCAGGCAATTACTGTCTAGCCTGCCGCGTTCTGAGGCTTGCCGAAGGTGCTATTCAGAGAAGCGATAAAGGAAGACCTAAAGGAGAGAAGAGCAGTGGTACTGGTGGAAGCCGCAGAGGCTGGGAGAGCGTACGCAACGCCCGCCGCGACTTCGCCAACTGTAAGACTAAGATGACCGCCCTCCGACGTCCGGATGGAACAATCACCGCGGCATCGACAGAATCGCAAGAATGGAGAACGGTCTATCCGACCGACTTCTACTCGGACTTGCTTTGACAGCCAGTCCTCGCTGCAACTCAGTTACCGCTTGGAGCAGGATGGATATGTCGTTCCTGCAGTTCTCTCTTCCGAAGTCCGACACGCCATCTCGTCGGTGAAGAATCGTACGGCACCCGGTCCCGACAGGATCAGACCCGAACATCTGAAGAATCGCGCCAGTTCTCCGTCACAACTCTGGCTCTGACATCTTCACTTCGCACCTTGTCCGGAATGCCAAGGTACCCACCTCGTGGAAAACCAGCAAGACTGTGTTGCTGTACAAGAAGGGAGATCTGTACGACATTGGCAATTATCGCCCAATCTGCCTGCTGTCTGTAGTCTACAAACTCTTCACACGAGTCATCCTGAATAGGATTGGCAGAACACTAGACGAAGGACAGCCATGCGAGCAAGCAGGGTTTCGAAGAGGATTCAGCACGATCGATCACATCCACACGGTAACGAAGCTCATCGAAGTATCGCGAGAGTACAAGATGCCGCTATGTCTCACGTTGATATCGAGCTTGACCGAAGCTTCGGGACTGCCGTTGGAATATAAGCGTTATCGAAGGTCCTTGGCAAGCCAGGTTATCGTACATAGGATTCTTCGTGACTCTACAGCAACTTCACTGACAATGATCTCACCATCTACAAGGAGATCAATCATTGATTGTGACCAGGGCGGGGTCCGACCACCATCCTGCCCAAGCTCTCACGCCTCTCTCCGGAACTGTCGGTCATGCGTCCGAACTGGAATGGGATATACAGGGAGTAGAAGGATCGACGTCGCAACTACACCATCTCCGCTTTGCTGACGACATCGTTTTGATAACACCAAACATCGAGCAAGCGGAACGAATGCTGGCTGAATTCGACTGCGCGTGTGGAAAAATCGGTCTACGGCTGAATCTAACGAAGACGATGTTCATGAGAAACGGATTGGTATCTGATGCCCCATTCACGCTCAACGGAACGACCATCTCTGAATGCTCTAGCTATGTGTACCTAGTCGTGAAATCAATATGATGAAATGACCTATGGCCTCCGAGAGCTGAGCAGGAGGAAACGAGCGGCTTGAGGAGCCTCCAAGAACATCGAGGAAGTAGCGAAGAAGACGAAGAACACCAAGCTCCGTGCCCACCTCTTCGATTCCGCGGTCCTTCCTGCCTTGACGTACGCCTCAGAGACTTGGACTCTACGAAAGCAGGATGAGCATGCGGTCGGCGTTATTCAACGCGCCATCGAAAGGGCGATGCTCGGAGTTTCCCGCTACACGCAAGTGAGAGAGGGAATCCGGAGCTCCGCACTCCGCCAACGATAGAAGATCAGAGACGCCGCGACCGCTGGACCAGAGCAGTCACCGACTGGATTCCACGGGATGTCAAGCGAACGCCTGGACGACCGCCTATGCGATGGTCAGACTTCTTCGTGAAAGCTCTGAACGAACGGTATGAAGTTCATCGTGTCCCTCGAGCTGAGAGAGTTCATTGGGCAACTCTTGCACGTTGCAGGGACGAATGGAGACGTTACTGGCGCCCGCTCGAGGAACTCGATGATCAACGGGAGGCACCAGGTGAGCAGTGATGGTGGTAATGAAGGTCCGATCTAGAATTTAATAACACGTGTTAAGTTATAGCGGCTTTCGAAAGTTCCAATGAAGTAAAAGTGACCTTGTTTTTTGCCCTGCCCCCCCCTATGTATAGGCGGCCACCAGCACCCCCCAGCGGGCGTAATCGAACATGACCGCAACTAAATTGGCAACCACTATAGACATACTGGACATAAGATGCAGTTATCATGCTTCGGGCAAATTACGGTAATTAGGGGAAATTTTCTGTGAAAAGTGCCAAGCCTGTGTTGAAAGTGCTTAAGCAAAAACAGTTCAATAATGTGTGATCAGAACAATCAATAAACGGCCGAAATCTACAACAAAAGAAAAATTGCACCAAAGAGTCTGTGCAGCAGATCCGTGTTGCGATCGAAAGAACATGAAGAAACAACATCTATTTGACTTGCCAGACTCCATGCCTCAGACTGTCGTCTAAACCTACACCCGGAAAAACCTGGCTGGACATAATCAATCTCGTCAACAGCACCTGAGAGTCCCTATTGGAGTGTGAGCAGATCCAATTTTTGGGTCTAGACGTTCTGCCACTGTGCCGCTATCGCGAGTCGTAGGATGCCTGTAATACTGCGACTGCTCATTGCGAGTCGGCGTATACTGTATGAATCAATGAAGGTAGCGCGATAAGTTGTTCAACCAGAGAAAGGCCATTTGGCAAGAATTTGCTGTGATGGCTGCCTGCTAAAAATGCTAAAACGTGAGTCTTCCTTGTCCTTTCTGCGCGCGCCTGTTCACACTAAGAAACCTCCGCTGACAGTCATTTTCAAAAGTAGGCGTGAGGTTCGTAGATAGCGTAAGGCGAAGGGTGCGGCACCCGGTGTAATTGCATCCAGCACCCATCCTGGTCCTTCTTTGCATAAACGCTAAAATGTGGCACCCACGGATGTATAACTAAAAAAACAGAAGATATGCCGTTTGAATCGTGCTCAAGTTTCCGGTTGCACCCTCAGGTTTCATGTGTTTCCTGATAAAGCAGAAGCAGATCTCGAAAATATTAATTATGCTTACGCACGAAAGCGATAGTCCTTGGAAAACCGCTCTTATTGAAGTATCCTAATTCAAATGAAGTTGAAGGGACACGTGGTCCCACAACGAAGTGGACGACTTGCGCTCGTAAAACTCGTCTGGTATTTTTTCCGAGTGTACGTTTAGGCGACACACCAACCTCAGTGATCAGCCAAGAACCGATTGAAAAGCCTTCACTGAAAAGCTACTAATTTGCATTCATACTTTAATGATACTTTTCCAAGGCTTTTCATGTTCCGCAGTGCAGCGATTGTTATAAATAACCTACAAAAGCGACATGTGGGTAGCATTCGGATTCTTGCGTTTGTCGATGCGAGAGCACAGAAGTGAACCGAGATTCCAAGTTCATCTAGATTAACTCGACCGCGCTGATCCTCTATTGAGAACATCTGTGAGAGTGGGGAAAATTGGGATTTGATTTGCATCCACACCGTAGTAATCATTAATTGTAGCTTGAATAACGACTAATCCAAGCACTTCGACCGTGCTTTCTTCCGCTCAATGTGATCAAGTGACCAACAAAAACCAGCGATGTGTTACCGCCAGGGTACGTCCCTACGCTACTATCACTTCAGTGGAAGCGGTAGTATTTCGTCGCTAAAGGGAGAGGGGATGGCAGCCGGTCCGAGAGTTTTTATTATAGTTGCTTTTCACTGGTTCACGGGCCCTGTTCCCCTTTTTGGGTAGATTCCGGTGAAAAAAGGAAAGTTGGCGAGATTGTAGGTAGGATGGGGAAGGGGAGGGCTCGTAGCGGAAGACAATATGGGGAGAAGCTCGTATTTTCCGGGCATTTTTGCCAGTGCGGCAAGACGCGCAGTCAGGCATCGTAACTTGTTGGGGATTTTGGTAAAAGCCTGTGCGCACCCGCCTTTTTGGGGGTTCGGTACGACCCCCCCTATACCTGAACTTATGAAGTTTCTTCCCCCCCCCCCCGAGGAGAAAGAAACTTCATAAAGTTTATGTATAAGTAATTAAGCGCGAAAATAGAAAAGTGAACATATCCGAACGAGGCCCCTCCTCGCTTTTTTTGCTCATTTTGTCCTGATGATGTTGCTTTTTCACAGGAAATTAAGCCAACTTCTCCTAAAAGCACTCTGAGCGGTCCAAGCAAAATTGCTTGGGCGCGCTCTGACGCGTATTCGAGTAAACTAGAAGAAGATAAATATTCGATATTCGAGTAAACCGAGAAGGAGATACATATTCGATATTCGAATAAACCGAGAAGAAGATGAACACGAAACGTAAATACGAACGAGAGCAAACCAGCCGCAATCAGCTGATTAAAGGCCGAGGTACCGGGGGAAGGGATTCTGGGCAGGACCTCCAGCCGCAAGGTGTTGCAGGTGGTTTGATTGGAGCGCGGATTTTCAGGAAAGTGGAGGTGTCTTTAAAGGACCATGATAGCGGACCTTTGGGAAAAAGAAGAACGCAGTGGTATGGAGAAAGATTTTATCTTTCCAAAACATACTAATATGTATATAAAGATCGCCGACTTCATGTAGAAATTTGCGTTGGGGAGTATTTAGGGAGTTCATTTTTTGGATAGTTTGCAGCGCGAGTTTTACAGGTTTGAACCGAGATATTTCTTTTGAGCTCGCAATAGTATGGGAATCTGAAACCTCAGTAGCCGAACTTGCGAAGATTTTCTCTTTCCAAAAACTACTGAAACTATTTCTGAAGTCTCCGAGATTCATGATATAATTTGCGTTGGGGATTAGTTGGGGAACACTCCGAACTGTTTGAAAGTCCGTTTTCTGTGTACGGTTTCAAGCGAGCGTGTTCGAATAGCCTGAAATACATGTAGAACGTTATTTCTCGTGGTGAGGCAGAGCAGTGATTTGGTTTGTTTAGCGCCAATCATGCTAAGTTTGGATGCGCCGCGCATTGAGGTCCGTGCAGAGGTGATGGGATGATGATATGTTTGAGCGTAATGTCTGTCCACACGAGCAAATTGTGACTATATTGATTCAGGAGTCATGGGGCGAATCTGTGCACTTGTTTTACAGTGTTTTCCGTTTGTATGTGGAGCGTGTCCCCTGTCTTCCGACAGATTCGGCTCCGCCAAATTGCTGAATTCCGATGAAGGAACCAAGCTGCTGGAAAACGTGCTGATATCGAAACGGAATTTATGGTAGTCCTGTTGGTTTTCCGAAAACATGGTTTGGCTCAGCACCAAGCGCGATCGCGGACACGCCCCATCATCCGCAGCGAACCAGAGTATGAGTTGTACTGTTTAGTCACTTACGAGATGATGTCGACTTTTATATTTCCAGTTATTTCAGATTAGTTTGATGAATGAAAGTTTTGTACTATTTTTTTTTCACATACCCGAGTTCTCTACAAAGCAAGCTTCGCTGTGCAGTTAAATCAGCAAGACGACCGCTCGATTACTGGCTACGCACTTCATTATCGACACCCCCTTCTCTCCTGCGGCTGCGCCAAATACGACGCCCTCATCTGTTGGACTCCGCCAACCAACTAGTTATACAAGACTCTTAAATTGTCAAACGTACATTTCACGCCAGCGAAGTCAGTCGTCTCGCGTCGCGGTCATTGCGCGCGATTGAATGTGGATTCCTTGTCAGATGATATTGACAATTAAGTTCTTCTATTACAGAAGAACTTAATTGTCAATATCATCTGACAGGAATCCACATTCAATCGATCAACGCGCACGCCGCGCGATGACCGCTACGCGAGACGATGACCTTCGCTGGCGTGACATTACGTTTGACAATAAGTTCTTCCCCAACCAACCTAGTTATGTGCCCTGCGCGCCTCACGGCACAAAATATCAATTTTTGTGCATTTTCTCGTCATTTCTTGGCAGTTCGCGCAATATTACGGATTTGACGGGTTCGTTATTTGAACTGCAGCTGTTCGATAATCGTGTGGCTTCAGGTCTCATAAAATGTTTAGTCTTCTCGTCAGTTGCTTTTTAGCTTACGATCAAGACTCTTCAATGTGGAAGCTTCTTATCTGTTGACTTATTGCCGAAAGTCCTTTATATTGTGATCAATTCGCTTCTAGTCTCATAGATCGGTTACAAAACTTGAAGAGCATTTTCTTGTGATCCAGTATTCCATAGCTTGTTGGATCTTATCGTTACTCTAACGTTACCCGAATTTTTTTACGTCATTCGATTGCACTATTACAGTTTATGTGTTTTCAATGGTTTATCTTTTTATATGTTTCAGTTGGCTGAAGAATAAGAAGCTCTTCAACGATGTTGTGAGTTTTCACGCTTAATACCTTTTCATTTATAAACATCATTTATATTTTGCTCGTATCCGGCGCTAAACTTTTGAGTACAACAGGATACATGTTACGAGTGCGTTCATATCTTGCGGGAGCGTTTTGAGCCTTTTTTAGCATTCCGTGTGGCATCCATCGTTTAGAGCGCCAACTAGCATTTAGAGCCTCGCGATCCAATCGCTCGAGCGATGCGTCCGCGAAGTTTGAACGCGGTCTATGTTATTTTTTATTTCATAAGTCAAGTGTATTCCTTGTATTTAGTGCTATCCACTGATTTGAATACTGTTTTTTTTTCTCATCAAATATGATGAACCATAGAGGAAATGTGCCAGAGTTTTTCTGAATTATTCGCAGAGGTTCGGCAGCTTACCGACTGACCGACGACATCGCTGAACCGAGCTTTAACATGCGTCTCATCGAAGCAGTCAAACATAGTCGTTGTCTATATGACTCAACGGATCGGCAATACAGGAGCACCGAGTACAAGATAAAGGTAGCCACTGATCTCGTGACGGACTGTTTCTCTCTTCAGACCTTTCATATCCTTTTTTCATCATTGAAGGTGTGGAATCGCCTGGTGCAAGTTCTTCAGTTTGATGGAGACTCACGGACATTATACGCAAGATGGAAGCAACTGCGAGACAAGTGACTTTTGCTCAGATCCTCTTCGTTACCGTTCATTCACTTTTAATCAACTTCTGACTCTAGATATGGGAAAGAGAAAAGGAAAGTGAAATATCAAGGAGATCAGTCAACCTGGCAGTACTACAAGCATCTATCATTTCTTGATCCCCACATGATTGATCGCACAGCAATCGAATCGCCAGCAAGAAAGGAGCATCCTGATGTGGTTAGTGTGACATTCCGCCGGACATGTACAGCACTAAAGTTGTTTTTTTCATGAGAGTTTTCCCCCGTTTCAGCAGGTGACCGTTACGGACCCATCTTTCGGCACGAATTTGATAGAAGAAGTACGTGCTCATCCTTGTCTTTTCGATATACGAGATCCAAAATACAGACATTCTGAATGTCGTAATCAAGCCTGGAACAGCGTTATAGCGCACTTAAATTATCCCGGTATGTAACATATTTACGAGTTTCTTTGACTCTTTTGACGATTTTATTGCATTTATTTTATTTGCTTTATAGAGATTACTTTTAGGTGATGTGAATTCGATCTATAAGCAGTGGAAGAAAATTCGTGATCGATATGTTCGAGAAAAGAGGAGGCTACGTATGCAAAGGGATAATGGTGTGCATGATGACAGCACCTGGGATCTATACCCTGCTATGGCATGGATTGACCCATTTCTGGATGAAAGGGCTCAGTGGGTGTAAACGAATGCGGTTACTTGGATATCTTTTCTTTCAGTAAACTTTTCATTTCAGGTTGTTACGACATGTGAAAAGAAAGCATGATGATGAGCTATCAGATTATGGCGAATTGGATGACATGGTCAGGTCGGGGTATGTTTGGTATTGCCAAGACAGCACTTGCCTGCAGTGTTTTGCATTGGTGCACGATGTCTCTATTAGACCGCGTTCAAACTTCGCGATCAGATCGCGTGACCACGACTGGGAGCGCTCCACCGCCGCAACGGCACAATTCAACTTGGGACGTTCACACAGTTGGATTGTACCGTTGTGGTGATGCACCGTTTGGCGGTGGAGTGCCCTCAGTCGTGGTCGCGGGACCCGATCGAGCGATCCGATCTTAGGTATTATATCACGTTTAAATGTTGCCATTTTCAGGTCTGGTATGGGATATATGGTCTCTGATAAAGGAAGAAATGAAGGTGTTCTTTGAATTTTTTTTCATTTTGTCAGTCTTTTGAAGTTTCATCAGCGGGTGACCCTTCTAGCCTACAGGAACTATACCGGAGCTAGAACCATCACTTTTTCTTACTTTGATGTACAAAATCAATAACTGGGTGCATGAGAAATGCTTCTCTGTAAGGGAAGAAAAATTGTGGTGAAATCTCATCTGTGGAACATTACGTGGGAGATACCTTATGAATGAAGAAAAGCCAAGGAACCTGTCAAAGACGCTATGAATATGGCGCTCTTAGTTGCATTTGATCTCAAGCGAGGATTGCAAGCACATTGGGAGAAATTGGACTTGAATAACGAGAGAGTACACAAACGAGCGAAATGACAGGCACTAAGTGTGGGGTAGAGTCACTAAAGCGCCTTGCGCCATAGCGTCTTAACTGACAGCTTTCTGACAAGAAGCGTATACTAGTTTGTTCGTTGCTATCCACACTTTCTTTCCCTACCTAGTCCTTTGGTTCTCTATGTAGTCGCGAAATATGCATTCAAGCGCAAGACTCAGGACCAAAAGTGACTAGAATTGATAGGGAGTACAAAATTTTGTCGACAAGGCAACGTTATGAGACACAGATAGGAATAAAAATTTTCTAGTGATTCTGCATCAGAATGTATGTATCACATAGCCCGCACTAGGCAGCGTTCAGACTTCGCGATGCGCGCCTAACGCTGTAAAGCATGTCGACGCGCTACGATTACAACACCGCTCTATATTGGGCCGCTTGTGTTTTAAAAGAATATAAGAGAACGAGAGGGTAGGCGCAGCCCTCACACAAACTATGCTCTCCTATTCTACTATACTCTCTCAGAGCACTAGCGGCCTGACCCGATCGGTACCACACCGCGTGGTTGACAACCCGTACCCTCCTATTCGCCCCATACTCTCTGAAAGCAGTCGGCCGACGCCGATCGATTTTCGTGTGTGGCTCTCTTTGCATTTATAATTATAGACCGCTGCTGCAATTGTACGCTAAGTCTGAACGCTGCCTAGGATTTAATAGCATACTACTGTTTATGCACGATGGCCATGTGTCTTGAAAGCAAACAGCGATTTAGGTGGCGCTGATGTACTTTTGGATGGTGACAGTGCTTTTGCTGCTTCAGCGGTCTCGGATTTACGTACTCTACCGGAACATGCACGAGCGCTAGCAAAGGTAAAATTTACATTGATACTGACGCATTCTTATTTTGTTTTTGTGGAGAACATGCGATTCGTAGGAGTGCATGACTTCGGAGAATCGGCGGCAAGGGATTATGTGCAAGTCCATTGACTCCATTCATTAACACATTGACGACAGCGTGATACGCATTTAATGCGCGCTTTGTGGGCCACGTGGGACCGCGCGAATTGTATACGAATCACGATCAACAAATCCATATCTTTCCCTAGTGCATGATTTTTTGTTTAGTTTCTCCTATTCATTCTATAGGCCAGTCCTTAGTATACTCGTACAACACGTGGTCCATGGAATAATTTAGTACACACTAGTTAGCAAAGATTTCCTGTGGAAAGAGCACTATAAGCTTGAATTGGTTTGCTCCTCAACTTTGGATTGGTTTGCTGTTTAACTCTTTGCCAACAAATACAGACAATTACAACATTGATAATGATGAAAAAATATAAGGTGAAGGATTCTGAATACCACGATTTGCGTTTTTTATGAAAAAATTGGTTACAGACAAATTCCTGGCCCTGGTGCAAAGAGAGTTGGCCAGCCCAGATTTTTCCATAGTAAATAATTGACTTACTTCACAATTGCTCTCTAAACCAGGTTTTTCGATCCAATCTCCAAAAAAGCGCTTCGTGGGACGGCTTGAATTGTATGCGTACCGCGCTTGTGGCGTTCAAGAAAGCGCGCGTGTCCCACGAGGCCGAAAAGTAAAAACCCGCGTTGTCGTCAACGTGTTAACGTTTGGAGACAGTGGGCGATTTTGTCGAGTCAGTCGATTTTCATCTAATCCGTTGTAGCCAATCCTCCAGAACTGCGCGTTCTTTTCGTTTATTAAGTGTGGATGCGACCCATGTGGGCTGAAATTATTTTTCTGTAGTTGTTAATTTGAGGCGCAAATAGAAGCGATATTCGACTCTGGGAGAATGAATGTGCACGCGGACTTCTGATCAGTACTCATTTCGTAATGTTCTAGTTGAGATGTTTTCGAGCGTCATTTGTTTTGTTTACGTTGTATTAATATAATCACATGATTTGCTGTCACTGTGCCTTCACTCTTTAACGCCATATTGGCTCCTCTTCAGAAGGTCATGGTACGAATTGTATATTTTGAGGATGATCTCCGAGATAAATATGTAATACTAATGGCATTCTATTTAAGCGTAGTTCAGTTCATCATCTTATTTAGTGTGAACCAGATTTATATTTCTGATAATTTAATTCCACGAAGCGCTGTTATGTGGAAAATTTAATTCCACGAAGCGGTGTTCTGTGAAGGGTCAGAATGGGCGAAGTCACAAACCACGACTACCATTCCGTGTTGGACTGTGTTTTCGTTTAATCTGAACTTATCTTAGTCGCTCACGAGAAATGGTACACTCCGTATCCCAGACATGGGGAAGGCGTGGCTGCGTACTTTGTCTATCCTTGCGTAAGATGAGTTATCCGTAGGATATTTTCATTTGAGACAACTGTGGCTTGTGCTGGTCAGTTGCATGAATCCGCTGGTCCTAGACCGAATGCATCCCACCGTCTCAGGGCACATGTCAACCGGGAAGCCTCTCTTCTCCTTCCTTTTTTCTTCCTCCTTCCTTCTTTCCTTCCTCCTTCTCTGATCCCTCCTCCTTTACCTTCTCCCTTCAACTACTGGACTGGTAAATGCCTCGAGAAAATACCATTGGACCCTCGCAGCGAGAGCACGTCTGGTTGACAATTCCGTAACCGCATCCCACCAAAGATGCAGCTAAAGCCACGTTTTCGATGAAGCACGCAACCATGCCCTCCCCATCTTCGGGATATATATGTTTGAACGTAAGCGAGCCTAAACAGGATTCATGACCCGTCTTCTACTCGTTCCCTAGCTTCATTCGACCAGGCACTGCTTTCTTGACAAGACTCAGATGCTGCACAGTCGCATTGAACCTGTAAATGTTGAGAAGTTATGTAAAGCACATCAAATAATTTATCTCTGACATGTAAACGAAGCTGATAGCGGTCTGATTACTAAAATGTTTTCACATCAGGAAAGATTCCGAGAAAACCTAATGGCATGTCAGTAACGAAATACTTCAAATGTAACAGAACAGTGAACGAATGTAATCAATAACAGCAAAGAAGTATGAGAATGGAATTGTGTGAGATTGAAAGCGGATGGTCGGTCAACGTACATGTGGTGGGACCACTTGTCCGCGCCGCTGTATCCCTTCTCCTAGCGAGGGCTCAATTAGGCTTAATGGAGACTATGTAGTCTCTGCGAGACTGTTTGGAGACTATATATTCTGTGTGACTAAGTCTCGACGACTGCTGTCTACGGTCTATACCTAAGCCTTGGCGAAAGGAAAAGACATAGTAGCACGGCTAAGTGGTCCCTCAAACACGTTCTGAAACGTGCTATGTATTCAGGGTACGTTGGAGATTCACGGTGCACAGGGGGATAGTCGTATCCTCTAAGAAAACTGCTTAGGAGGAAATTTTGTGCAGCGGCATATTTTGCAGAAATTTTCTCCAATGACAGCACGTGCCATGCATTCGCGCTTCCAAAGCTACTTCCCGGCAGCTGCTGGACGACTTCTCCAGGATCCCATTCGGGTCAAATATGATAATGACTAGCATGAGTAGATTAGAAGGCAAACCTATGGAACCCTTTGTTGACGTTCAGTAATTCTGAGAAAAAGTAATTCTGAGAAAAGTAACACATGTCACCAACAGCTATCCAATAGCATGCAGAATGATTTGCACAACATTTGGAACAAATAAAATAGCATCTAGACTTCAATATGGCCGTGCCCTGAGCCGCGTAAGCCTGTATATCATAAATAACACAAATAGGACAACGAAATGCTTATTGCGTTGATAGCTTGGCAGAACTGTTCTTCCGTTGGACAAGGTCAGGAAGGAAGGTACAAGGTGAGGAACCTAGGACGGCAGCCACACCGTAATAACAGACAGACCCAGGCACTGAAGAAGGTGCTTAGAACCGAAATTTTAAAAAGATACCAAGGGCTTCTGGGTTCCTGTGCAATATATATTTTGAGCCTATCTGGTATTTACAGCGTTCAACACCTACACCGGTGAATATTCGTGGTTCATAGGAGATTAAGTAGTTGCCAGCTTGACCGGTTCTTCTAGTGTCTTAGTTTCTTCGAGCTTTCGCTTGCGATATTCCTCCTGCCGTTTGTTGACATATTGCCGAGTATGGAAGAACCAGTACAGCAAATCATCGAATTCTCCTGTTAAAGAGACAGGAGATATAGTAATAAGCTCTTCTAACAGTCAACAGCAAGTCTCAACTACTGAATGATGTTTTGGACAAAGTAAGTAGAGCCATGAACAAGACTTCAGATTCAACCTGCATTGATCAACTAATAAAGGGTGCAACAGCGGTCTCACCTCCGTACGGCTGCTTAGTAACTTGCTCTTGATACTCTCGTTGAGCGTAATAAATAGCCTCAATTGTTGCCAAACCATGGTCATCGACATTATGCTGGGGTCTCCAAAAAGCAGTGCTATAGTTGGTCAGTGAGACGCAAGGGAGATCTGAAAAGATTATCTTTCGAGAACCACATAAATTCACTCTGAGCGCAGTACTGGCCTTGAATCTGACGGATTTTCTGCATCATGTTCACCTGGAACCATGTGCAATCCAAAACAACAAATCGCTTTATTCGACCATTCCTCCGAACGAATTCCTCGATAGAGACCGCAGAAGGAGAAGGAAACACCAGCACCTGAAGAGCGGTTTTTGCCGTCATAACTGCACTTATAGTACATATGTAGATAACACACTTACATTGCTACCCGCATCATCTGAAGTGTCCTCAGCACCATAGTCGTAGACATCCGGTACATCGAAAACCTAGAAAAACAGTCATCTTAAGGGAATACTGCTGGAATATTCTCGCTCAACAACTCACCCGTGTTTGCTCAGGGGCTACAATCTTGCAATGAATAGCGCTACTTTTGCTGTTCTTTTCCATTGGATGCTTAACTATATCCACATCGCACGGCAACTGCAACAAGATAGCGCATAATTAGATGATCTAGTAATCACACAAAGTGCACATTCAGTGAGGTACTGTTTCCAGCGACGAAATCTCGAGGCCAGTTTTTTAGAAGCAGAAATGGCAGCAAATCATCAAAAGCCTTTAGCCCAATACGTCGTTCTTAATGTATAATGTTAGAAAATGACAGAACACTGTATGTGTCTCTGATATTTCAATGGGGAAGTCGTACTGCGCAGCTTAAAGGCGCCGTGTGTTCAAAAATGGTGATTTTCTGCAGCCCAAATAAATACTAACGACAAGATGGTAAATAGCACAAAAGCCAGAACAGCAATGAAACCCACATGAATTGCTTTTTATGGAACCCCATGAGGAACCACGCTTGTACATGCATAAGGTGGAAAAGGGCCGTGGAGGTACGAGTTCTCACTTGTTGGTGCAGCCTCTTTTTCTCCTTGTCTCCTAATTCTCATCATTTGAAATGGGGGAAGCTAGCAGTGCAACAACAGCACAATCGGCAGTTAACAATGAAAGTTGGGCGTCGCCGTGGCCAGTGGGCGGGGCATGGTTCCGTGACGAGCGCGCAGCGCTTCCCTGATGTGTTTTGAGCCACGAAAGCAGTATATCCTCAATCCTTGCAGGGAATATTACCATGTCCGAAGAAGGCGCCTGAACATAAATGAAAGCTGACGTGGCTTTAGCCCAAGAAAATCGCCCAGTTCTATATTGCACGACAGTGAGATCTGGAATATGAGGATTTTTGGCTAGGAGTACTTCCGTAAGGGCTGAATGATTTCGTTATGCGAGAAGGGGTTCCTACATCTTTCCAAAAACGATTCGTCCACCCCGAAGTTCCTTTCCCAGCGTCGTGACATGTCCATAACGTATTAGACTGCGCTTTTATATTGGAACGATGCCACAGAAAAGATATTCTACAAACTGCAAATCGTCAAGCGTCAGCGAAACGCAGCTAATGTCTAGTTCGCTGCGAACGAAGGGGCGTATCAGGCGGGAGGAGTTTGGCGAGACGCCAAACTTGTTGTCCACCAACAGTTGAAGCGAGCAAGTAACAAGACCATTTACCTCGTTCGCATAACTCGTTTCCTACTAACTGTTGTCGCGTAATCGCTTCAGGAAGTGGCAGAGAACGGGTTTGGCACCAGTTCACACTCACCCTGCCTGACACGCCCATTTATCCGCAGCGAAGTGGAGTACAAATGATCATGAGGTTGAGCAGATGATGCAATTTGTGATACGATTAAGTTTGAATGATGAAATTCTTTCGTTAGCGCAGAAAAAAACTCGAAAATGTGTCATCAGATGAAAACGACGAAAGAAACAGTTCGAAAGGTTTGTTCGACATACCTTCACGCGAGGGGAGTATACACCAGGGAGAAGAATACGGCAATCGTAACAGAAATACATGCGACGTTTACCGCAGCCGAGACATTTGGTTTTTACCAAGCCTTCGAGTGGTGTATATGACGACAGTTTACAATTCCCTTGCTTGATAACTGACATTAACTTCAAGGTTCAAGAGATCTGAAATATGAAGATTGAGCATCTGAACCGGGAATAAATAGCATCTTTACCACATTGTGCAAAAAAACCAATGTTTCTGAAAGTGCTACAGACCTATTGGTTGCAATCATGCTCCCTAGTCACCTGCACTACGTCCTTTAACTCTACAAAATTAATTTTCTGAATCCGACCTAATTTTCGCTGCAAGCGGAAGTTTCTAAAGATTGGAAAGTGAACAACACCTGTTTGACACAGATTTTAAGTGTAGAATGAGTCGTCCCGGAATACCTATGCAAAGTCTTTGTACTTGTTCTCACACGTTTCTTCGCACCTTCACTCCCTCATTCCTCGCAGGCTGAAAAGTCGAAGAAACAACCTCGAACGAACTTTTCATAGCTTCAAAGTTATTTGTCCCAAACTGGATTACCGTAAATAACGCATAAGCACAAAACCGCTCCGGTGTGTTAGCTCCTCTGAACCTTTTTTTCTTGTTTTCTCCGCTCGTGTTGTTGTATTTGTACATCTCATACTGCAGATCCATAGTCTATATATTTAAACGCTGCAATTTGCTGGTGGCCGCGTTACTTTGCAAATGTCGAAAATTGGTGAATTCAACATGACGTGTGCAACCTGAAGTCGTTTTTGGGCGCGCTGAACCCAGGGCACGCCATCTTTGTGCTCATCACAACGGGGGTCGTATTTGCCCGCGATGGAGGGGGGGGGGTCGTAAGCGCATGGCCCATTCTGAAACGGAGAAAGCAGTGATATTTAGATGTCGTTCAGCGTCAATGATGAAAGACTTATCCGCGAAAGAACCCCTGAAGAGACACACACAAGACAGAAGCAACCTGCCAGCGCAGAAGTGGGGAACGGGCGATGACAGGAAATACGATGGCCGCCCACAACGACGTCATGAATTAATAAACAGATGAAAATACACTTCCGGACCTTTCTGATCGCAGGAGCACATCTACTTGCACGGAGGAAGCCCTATCTAGAAGTTGCACCTTCCCAACACCTCTGCGTGAAAGCTCTATGCATGGCGCATTACAGAGGTGATGCCAGTTGGAGCCCCAATGACCTATATCCTGATATCCTTGGCGAAAACATATGTTTAGAAGCATACCAAAGTCTCTGAACGAACTGGAAGTGGTATGGCGTCGGAGGAGAAAGGGGGGGGGGTTATTGTTGTTCGGAAGGGGTTGCGTAATGATTACAATGGGAATAGCAGGCCTAGGGATAGAATGAAAGACTTGCTGGAAAATAGAAACCTTCGCATTCCGTCACTGCTTTTTGTTTTACAAATGGCCTTGCATGAAGATTGTTATGGCAGTTCAAAGCGTAAGGACTTGTAAGTGACCCCCAATGATCACAACGGGATCACAACGGAGAGATCCTTTTGAAAGAGTTTTTTTTTTTTGAAAGCGCTTGAACGCAAGTAGCAAGCGCCAACCTAGTGCTCCACAGTCCTGCTTTCCCCTTTCCGAAAGCTCCGCTCTCAAAGAAGTCATGGGTGTTCGAGTGGTACTTTACTTTGAGGGTACCTTCCCCGTCTGTTTGGCTTCTATGTAAATGGCTCCGGATCTTGAAATAGCTCGCTCCAATACCGGCACAAAGCGCGCTCTAGCCCTAATTGCACCTTTGAATGGCCGCGAACGATTAATATATTCAAGTGTTGGCACATGGATTTTTTCGTTTTTTCCTTCTTTTTCGTGCAGGGCACATCGTTGTTGTAGAATCCCCAGTAGGGGGGGGGGGTCGTATTTGGTCGCCAGGAGGGGAGGGGTCGTATTGGGCTGAGAAAAATTTATTTTGATAGTTGATTTTTCTCGCTTCGGACGTTGTAAAGGGAGGGGGGTCGTACTTGGTCATTGTTGGGAGGGGGGTCGTATTTACGTTTTGGCGTTGTAGGAGTGGTGGTTGACTTTTGGTGATTTGCTTGTGGTGCATAACCAAACTGATGATGAGGTGGATGAACAACTTTCTCAAGTTTATCAAAATACCCTTCAATTGAAAAAAACTCATAATAGTGAAGTTTCTAGCAATTATTTAGATTTTAATATTACTAACGGTAAAATTAGTACCAAGCTGTATAATAAAACGGATGATTTTAGCTTCAATGTAATCAGATTTCCGTATAGTGACACAAACATTTCCCTTATTAACAAATCCTCTGTTATATATACGGAAACTTTGAGGTTAGCGAACACTTGTTCGTTCTTCAACGTTTTCGTAGCAAAATAACGGATATGGTCACACTCTTTTGAAAAATGGCTACGAAGAAGATTTTATTATTACTAGCATTGTGAAATGTATTTACAAAAATAAATTTATAAGTTACAAATTCTCAATCGCAAATAACTATAGAAAGATAAATAGACTAGTAACAGGTATTCTCATTTGCAGCGGTGCTCGTCGCTAATTCTCCTCCTTCCGCTACACTTTTAATTGATTTGATTGTTGTAATCCGCTTGGACATTGGTTGATACTCAACATCTTTCAGTAGGTTTAACCTATTATCAATCCAATTTTCCTTCCTCCTACACGTATTTACTACTCATATCGTGTTATATCACTCTTTCATTATTATGTATAATTGGCCATCATCTTGATATGCATGAACTTTGCATGTATACCCCTTTACTTTTACATTCTCTCTCGTTTTATCCTATTTCTCAACACCTTCCCCTATGTTGTCCATGTCCTCATGTCGTCAACCTGTCGCACTGATGAGCTCGGGGGTTGGCTAGACAATGATGATTCGTCTGCGATACCGAGCGAAACGGATCATCTGTGCTCTGGAGTGTATTCCTTTCCCAATGTTTCCTTTCCTTTGCTTCTAATTTCCTTTTTCATGCATACTATATGCCCCACCTACCCCCCCCCCCCGCTCGACGGCTCGATTCGATGAGGAGGAACAGAGGGCCGGAGGAGGGGGGGTCGTACCAACCCCAAAAAAAGGGGGGTCGTACAGACTCGACTAAAATCCCCAACCAATAATGTGCCCTGTTTTCGCGTCCTCTTTCACAGATCTTCCATTTTTTCGGTGCCTGTTAGTCTGCTGCTAATCAGGTCCGCTGCTGCTACCAGTTTAGCAGCGGACGGACAGGGGTGGGGGGTGGTCGTATCGGGACTCTTTTTAGAGGGGCTCGCATTGAGCGGAAAATGATCACAACGCGATGGCGTGCCCTGGCTGAACCGATTTCCATGCAATCCTTTGGCGCCAATTTAGAAATCCATGGAGGACTGGAAGGTCGGAGTTTTTGGTTATCGGCGCCATTTCGCGTCAAGTAGCCGATTTGACGATCTTTCTCATCAAAATCGGTGAAAACTTTCATGTACAGTTCATTGATACCCTGATCACGGAAATGACGATGACAATTTAGCGCTCTGCTAAAGTTGAGCTCGGAAGGAATGATTCCCTGCCATTGCAGATGACAGCAGTGCCCTTCGTTGGCACGAGAGTGAGTGTTATATTCGTGATCAGGATGTCAAATAATCCCCCATTAAATTTCATCAATTTGGGTGAGACAGGTGATGGCGCCATTTTTCAAACGTTTAGACTTGCGGTGAAACACTTCGCGCTACATTGCAACAACGTTCCAATGCTATGAACGGGTATCGATCCGCGCTGACCGCCAGTTTTGGGGAAGCAAAGGAGAATAGGAGAGTACCAAAGTGTTTCTAGGGTTCTGAAGAGTATGTAAGTAGCACACGGTACTCCGTTCTCCTACATTCTCCAGAACACTAGCGTACCCAGTCTGATACTCCGCTGTTCTCTTATACTCTCCGAAAACACTCAAAGTACCAGCGGCATTCCCCGATGTTTACGACTTGTTCCCGTCTATAGCATCGAAGCATTGTTGCAACTGGCGCGACGCGCCACTGCGAAGTCTGAACGCAGCCTCAGTGTGCGCGCAAATCGTGCAAATCGCAAATCTGCCGGGTCACCTGATCAGTATCGATATTAGGTTGTCCGGAAAGTTCTCAGCGTTTTGTGTTACTATTTTTTGTACATTCATTGCTGATTAAAAACTCATTCTCCCTTGCTTCTCAGTAGTACATCCTGAAGAGAATTTCTTGCGCTATCTGATGGTATAATTGCCGTTTCACCATTGCTTGATAAACCCCCTTTTTTCAAGATTTTTTCAAGCATGTGAAAAGAGCACTTCGGACGATTTTTTTCTTCGACTATAAATTGGGGCAATCCGCAATCGAAACAGCTCAACAAATTAACCAGGTGTGGGGCCCAATAGTGCTAGAGAAAGCACTGTGCGGCAATGGCTCAACAAATTTCGTTCTGGAGATTTCAGCCTTGAAGATGAACCTCGTAGCGGTCGACCTAAAGCAATACCTGACGAGGATTTGAAGGCGTTTGTGGAGGCTGACCCATCCCAAACAGTTCGAGAGATTGCAGAAAAGCTAGGCGTTGGCAAATCCACTGTTGCGGATGGTCTGAAACGCATTGGGAAGGTGAAAAAACTCGACAAGTGGGTGCCCCACAATTTGAGTGACCGGCAGAAATTGGCACGTCTCGAGGTTTCTTCTTCACTGCTTTTGCGCAACAGAAACGACCCGTTTTTGGACCGAATTGTCACCTGTGATGAAAAGTGGATCATCACCATATATATATAATATATATATATATATATATATATATATATATATATATATATATATATATATATATATATATATATATATATATATATATATATATATATATATATATATATATATATATATATATATATATATATATATATAAATTCGCTTGTCTGTTTGTTTGTTTGTTTGTAAGTTTGTCTGTCCGGAAATTCGGTTCGACCTGAAGAACGACTTGGAGAGGTCCAGGTGGGGATAGGTAGGGCATGGGACAAGAAATAAAAAGCACACTTGACCTATGGCAAGCCCCGCCCACAGTGGGCGGGGCACTCGCCGAAAGTTTGGGGTTCCGCAGAAAAATGTTCATATTCGCACAAGAATGCTGAGTTGTGGGCAAAAGTCGGACCACGGGCGGGACTCGAACCCGCATCTTCTGCTTACCGGGCAGTTGCGTTACCACTTACGCTACCGGGGCCACTTTTGACCTCTCAGCTCAATGGCTATTTGTGCCATTGCCTTCGAGCACTCACACGTTCAACAAAAAAATGTTCATAATTCGCTTCCGGAGCAGCTTAAAGATGGGGAAAAAAGGGACTAAGGTTAGTAAGGAGTCGCCAGACTAACTGTGGCAGGTAAAATGGGCGGGGCGTACTCAAGGTGGGCGGTGCTTCTCGCAAAATTCAGTAACCCGGTTCGCGAGAGTGTTTGGAAGTCGCAAAAAACTCAGTGTAGAATGTAAATATCCGGCGAATATAGGGCACGCTCAAAGTGTGTTGAGACCCGCCCACAGTGGGCGGAGCTTGCCCTAAATCGCAGGGTATTCATTTAAAAGTTTGTAGCTCGGTTCCAGAGCACTCCGAAGACCGGAAAAAGTGGATTAAGTTCAGCAGAGGGGTCGTCGGTTAAGATTGTGGGGCAGAAAAATTGTGGGCGGAGCCTGCTCCGAGGTGGGCGGAGCCAGAAAAAGGGTCTGTAAAACGGTTCCAGAACACTCCAGCCGGAAAAAAGTGGATTAAGGTCAGCAGAGGGTCGCCGGTGAGGATTGTGGGGCAAAAACATTGTGGGCGGAGCCTGCTCCGAGGTGGGCGGAGCCAGACAAAAAGGTCTGTAAAACGGTTCCAGAGCACTCCGAAGACCGGAAAAAGTGGATTAAGGTCAGCAGAGGGTCGCCGGTGAGGATTGTGGGGCACAAACATTGTGGGCGGGGCCTGCTCCGAGGTGGGCGGAGTCAGACGAAGAATCTGTAAAATAGCTCAAGAGTACTTCAGACACCGGAAAAAAGTGGAGTACAGAACAAAAGGCGGATATCAGTTGAGTCTAGAAATATGTGAAAGAAAATACGCGCGGCGAAGCCGCGCTCGCCCGGCGCAGCCGGGCCGTATCAGAAGGAGGCGCGCCGGCGTTAGCCGGCGAGCCGACTGGTGTATGATAACAGGAGACGTTACGGACAGTAGTTGGATGCCGACGAACCACCGAGGCAATTTCCAAAGCCGAATCCTCACGAAAAAAAGATTATGGTCACAGTGTGGTGGTCATCGGCTGGTGTGATCCACTATAACTTTTTGTCACCAGGCCAAACCATCACAGCAGAGTCCTACTGTGAAGAAATCGACGAAATGTACCGAAAATTGCGTCAGCTGCAGCCAGCACTTGTCAACAGAAAGGGTCCGATTCTTTTGCATGACAACGCCCGCCCACTTCACAAATCACTATCCATAAATTGAACGAATTGGGGGTTCTACCTCACCCGCCATATTCTCCAGACCTTTCACCAACCGACTATCACCTTTTCAAACATTTTCAGAACTTCCTTGCTGGAAAATACTTCATCAATCAGGACCAGGCAAAAAAGCCTTCGTGGATTCTCGACCACCCAGTTTTTTCTTTGATGGGATTTCTCGACTGGTGTCACATTGGCAAAAGTGTGCTGATTCGAACGGTGCCTATTTCGATTAAATCCGATGAGTATTAAGAAAGTTATGATCGTTAAATGAAACACTCAAAACGCTGAGAACTTTCCGGACAACCTAATACTTTTCTTGGCGATAATTATTTGAAAATGGTATATCGCAGATTTTTCCTGCATCAATACGATTTACTTTGAAGATGTTGTCTGCAGTTAGTCGAAGAATGTCGCAAGTGGCTGCTCTGGCGCAACGCTTGGTGTGGATTGATTGTGAGATGACAGGACTGGACCACGAAAAACAGACGTTAGTGGAAATTGCGACGATAGTAACCGATCAGGATCTTAATGTGGGTTCTATTACCATTATGCTCACAGAGAATGGGTTCAACTTCCCATGGAACGTTGAATGGAGACCTAGGTACATCAATGGAGCCTCGGACTCGAATGCTACGGGGTCTTCCAAACGAGTTCTGGGAGGAATGTACAGTTGAGTTCGCATAGGACGGTGGGGTGGTCCTTCGTCCACGTTGGCGAGCTTTGCGCCGCTCCGATCGATAATTGGCTGATACGCCAATTAAACCGATTTCTATTGTTTTCAGCTTCGAAAAGCTGAAATAATTCTTCGTGCAGCTTTCAAGAAGAAAAGGTGAGTATGTTTTAATGAAGCTAGATTTTATTCTGCATGAATTTAGCCAGTAGCATCGCAGTTAAACGAAGACATTCATGAAAAAAATGCGAAAAGAAAGAAGAGTTTTCTAAGGAGAGTTTCATGCTGAATTCATGCAGAATGTAATCTAATTTCGGGTAAACATACTCACCTCTGAAAATTGAAGCTGAAACTAGAATAATTCAGCTTTTACAAGCTGAATATTGCAGAAAAACAACAATTACCGCAGAAATCAGCTGATTGGTAGCGTTAGCAATTATCGATCGGCGAGAGTCCAGACGGAAGAGTGAGTAGGTAGTGCGGCGGCGTGTGTTCAAGTGCAGAGTCAAGCGTTAGAGAGCGCAGAGACAGTGGTAGCGATGGCCCGATGCCTCCGGCTTTCCACCGACCTGCAACCGTACGATCGAGCACGGTCGTAGGACCGCCAACCGTCGCGTGAGCACTACAATGTATGTTGCAAATGCAGTGTTGGATGTAAGAAGGGGTGACCGATGGTTGTCATTGTCACCGTGGACTGGTGATATGGGTCTCGCTTCAAAGTCAGGAGCTCTCGAGTTTGCTCCCCGTTGGCGCGAAAGTTTTTGCTTCATCTCCTGTAGGACATTTCCTCCGATTTTTGGAAATTCCTCCAAGTTAACGACCCAGCACAGCGAGTAGGCCATGCATTTGACATAGGTACTGCTCACTTTAAGTATAAAATTGCTCACTATCTCACCCTTGCGACGCTCACTGCCTACCAACAATTCGAAGTTTTACCAGTGTCTCAGCTTGGCCAGGAACTTGTCCCCCGGGTAATTCGAGCACATCGAACCTGAGTATCACGTCCGTTTTACGCGAGCACGATTGATTCTCTGCCTAAAGGTGCTGACGACAACAACGAGAAAACTCGTGACTCATGATGGCTTGACGTCGGCACCTATCCAGCATGACGCAGACTAAAAGCATCTTCTGGTCAGGCTGATGTGATGTTCGTGTTTATAGGTTGAAATTCTGACCTCAAATTCGAATTGTGGGACAGGTGATGAGTATCCCAAGGTTTAGATAGAGTCGCGGTAATCTACTCTTCACTGCTCTTCACTGTCTATGGAAGTGAACTCAACTAGCGACTGATCTCTTTACTATTAACCAGCAAAGTCGCCCAAACTCTGCAGTGCTAGTACCAAAGCTAGTTTCAGACTACAACTCGGACTGATCGACAGCGGCTAGAGTCGGCCTTCATGACTGCTCAATGAGGCGGGGGCGGAGGTGACGTGAGCATTTCTCGCGACGGTCTACAGACAACTTGAACTCAATTCTTTTGAGCGCATTTTCATAGTTTCTTGTCATAGCTTCTTGCACGTTTCGATGCTTTGGCAAACGCTGTCCCTATTTGTCGGTTTCTTGGTTTTGCAACAGGACCATGCACAAAATTTTCAAGATGTCATGTAACCCCCTCGCCACTAGTTGATCCTCTTCCGGCTATGTCCGTGCGTGTGGGTGTGTGTGCGTCTGTCTGTTTGTCACAAAATTCATAGCAAACCTGGTGGCTAAAGAAGGAACAATCGGGTCATGGCATGGGACAATACATGAATAGCACCCGTGACCCATGGTAAGCCCCGCCCACATTGGGCGGGGCGTGCCTCCAAACACGATTTACCAGTTTAGAAAAATCCTGGTATGACCCTAGAGCACTACAGATGGCGCAAAAAAAGTGAATTATTGTCCCCAAGTGATCACATGTTGAGATGGGCACTCCCGTTGTGGGCGGAGCGTGCGCCGAGGCAAATTTCAAAAATCGCAAAACGGTTCCAGAACACTTCCAGACACCGGGAAAAAGTAGTTTAAGATCAGCGAGGGGTCACCGGTTCACAAGTGTGAGGCACACCCGTTGTGTGTGGAGCGTGCGGCGAGTTGGGTGGAGTCAAAAAAAAGTCCCTAAAACACATCCAAAGCACTCCAGAAACCGGGAAGAAGTTGATTAATGCCAGCGATGGGTCACCGGTTGAGAAGCGCGAGGCATACCCGTGAGCGGACGTGCTGCGAGGTGGGCGGAGCCAATTTTAAGGATTACTTAAACGGTTCCAAAATACTCCAGACACCGGGAAGAAGTAGGTTAAGGTCATTGAGGGGTCACCGGTTCACAAGTGTGAGGCATACCCATTGTGGACAGAGCGTGCGGCGAGGCGGCCGGAACCAGTCTTAAAAATCATCAAAGCAATTCTAGAGCGCTCAAGACACTTCAGACCTCCTCTGTGATACGGCCCGGCCTTGCGGGCGTGGCTCCATCGCGCCTACCTGCTTTCGTATGATCAAATGCTCGACTAATACCCGGCTTTTCTCTCATCTTTCCACTCAGCCAACCTCATTACCACCGTTCCATGCACTGTAATAGTGTTAAAAATAGCAGGTATGATGCTATTGGTCAAAGAATGTTGACCATCTGTTCAATAAAAGAAAAGCCGGATACTAGGTGGGTATTGAAATGTGTGGAAGAAGGTAAGCGCGGCGGAGCCGCGCCCGCTCGGCGAAGCCGTGCCGTATCTCACCTCAGGAAGGGGTGGGGCGTCAGCCGGCAAGCGGACTGGTAGAACAGTAACTCCATAGCCTTAAATCATAGTGACCACTTCTACATTTGACCTGCCAAGTCAGATACTTGTCCTACACGCACTGCTGCATCGTTAACTTGAGGGATTTCAAAAACTGGGGTGAGAGCTCCTGCTCGAGACAAAGCAAAAATTTTCGCGCCAACGGGGAAGCACCCCTGCGAACCCCTGGAACTGAAGCGAGATCGTCACCATTAGGCCACATAGATTATGTACGATAACGAGTGTTGTTCCATTTGACGGAGTGCACAGTTAGAATCAGCTAGGAGCCCAGCATTGGTCAGCAGGATGGAGTTGGTTCTACTTTTCGACAGCGCTGATCGCACAACCACCGGTAGCACCGACATCCCCGACCGGTAAGCTCTGCTCACTTGTCAACACTGCAACATGCTTCGACCTCTCACAACTTGTTTAGGAGATCCCTATTGCACTTTTAATCTACATACTCGCGATCAGCATTCGAGGCTCTATAGATGTACCTAAGTCTCCGTTCAAAGTTCCATGTGAATTTGAAGTTCACATGGAATTTTGAATAGAGACTCCCCATGGGGTCGTTCCCTTATCACTAAAATTTACTCGGGAACGTTCGGTTTCAGGTGGTAGCTGAAGGACCGGATATCGTAATACATCAACCTGAATCTGTCCTTCGAAATATGGAGGAGTGGCCAAGAGAAACCTTTACACAAAATGGTCTTCTCAAGAAAATACGCGAAAGTACTATAAGCTTGCGCGAAGCAGAAGATATGGTGAGACACTGAGAAGTTTTCTCTTTATTGTATCACGATTCCAAACTCAGAAAGAGCGTGAATAGTTATTGCGGTTTTTGGTGCCCCAGTTTCTATATTATTTTTGTACCTTTTTGCGAAGTTATTCTCACGCTCTGTAAAATTTTGAAAAGCAGTTCTGTATCCAGTAGCTCAAGGATTTCATTTTGAGATAGCTTTTCCATTTTTCTGTTCGACGAAACTAACATGGACAAATGACAGGTTTGCACAACCGTTCTATTTCAGTTTTATTCAGCAGCAATGCTACGAAAACTACTACTAGCTACGCTAGCTATAAGCTACGGTATATTAACGAACTTCGGCTTTGGAGCGGCGACTGAAGGTACTGCGCAGTGGTGGTTCGAGTAAATTGTAACGACAACGAGAGCCTCCAAGATTACGGACGTGGTGGGTGCTCATCACCCTCGGGACTGAATTTCAAGCAGGACGGTTATTACCCACTGTTGGTACCCACATGCCACAAAAGATCGGAGAGTCGTGGAAGCCTCATAAGTGGGAGCCGCAGAATTCAATATGGGTCAGAAGAATCCTTGTTCCAAGTGCCCTGCTTTTTACGCCACATAATTGACCTAGCTCAGGGCAGAATCCAGTGTGTAATGAGAAGTAGATTATGCACAGCGACGTACATATTGAAGAAAACGAGGGAGGTTATAACTTCCGTATCAGCCATATTCCCCAGACTCGGCTTCCACCGACTACCACTAGGCATCTTGACTGGAAGAAGTGCTTTAAAGCCGACATGTTCGGTTCGCGATGAATACAAACGAGTGTCTAAGATTTTCAGAAGGGCGAGCATTCTGCTTTTTAGATGATCGAGATTGATGCGGTTGTAGAGGTTTTAGGTTTTTCAACCATGATCTGAGCTGACCTTTGCTATATGAATTAGCAAACATCCTGAGGAGATGTTCTTCATGCTCAGCTGCTACAGATATGGCCAATGTCGCTGAAAGTCACATCGTCGGGAAAACGCCGCGAGATCTCCGAACTTGTCTCTGTTGGAAGCATTTTCTGATACAGAGCTCAGTATTGTTACGTAAAGAAGTCAGTCACGGAAACGGTCGAGTTGTTTTGAACTCAATGACGATAGCCGCCTCACTGTGCTCAAAAGTTTGGTAAAATCACAAACATCGCCCACTGTCCTCATGACAGTGTCTTGAATCTAGCTCGAGTAATTCTCTTTGTATACTACGTAGGTGAACATCGCAGATCAAGGCTATGATATCTCATGTTTCACGTATACAGTAGGGATTGTAGAGGCGTATACACAAAAGCAAGTGAAAATAGCAGAAGTGTGATCGCTGCTGAAGCGTCGAGGCTATGGAGTCTCCCTTAGGCCCATAGCATGCTACCGGTCGCTATCAGCTCCTCGATATTACTTGCCCTTCTATGCCGTAACCATCCGAATGTGAGAGTGATGAAGAGAGAGCAAAGAGCTGAATATCGCGTATAAGTTAACATACGCAGTGGTAAACTGTACTCATAGTATTGCCATAGAATGGGATCGGCATGGAATCCCATTCAGGGCACTTCTGACAGTTTTTTCCGGCTTTTTCCTACCTTAGTCCATAACATTGGTAGTTTTTCAGTTCGTCTGACGACTTTAGTGTGCTCCTGAGGAAACATTTTCGTCAAAATTATCAAAGAATACTTTGGCGCGATTGACATCAACTTCGTATTGTGCCATGCATCTGAACCTCGTTAGAAAGGTGTTACTTCTAGACAAGCTTTCGCTTATTGCCTCCTCCGACCAAGGTGCAACATGCCGATCCAAACGCCTGTTGCAACCGCCCACCCATAAAAACTGCACCGGCCCAGCGATGCCGATATTCTTACTTCTTCATTCACGAACTACAAGTGATATGAGTGGCTGCACTGCTGCACGGGTATGCGAATACATGCACACAGCCGTATCTAATATAGCGGTTTCGCTTTCTGTCAGCCGCGTACTCGTCGAATATCATACAGAACGGTGGCTTTCTCTCAGGTCCTTGGAAGTTTCGCTCCGCTTTTTTTGTTATTTCTCCGAGAAGCTTCGTATTTCGACCAGTAACAGAATATCGTGCCTCAAAATTTATTTCGTTTTTTCAAAACTTCGAATTAAGCAAAGTGTGGTTAAGCTGAGCTTTAGCACAAAATGATCATTTTACTCCAGTCCATTATTGATATAAACTTTACATCAACTTTTCGTGAATTATTCATATGAATCTTTGGCTTATGCGGTTTCTATATTTCTACCAACTGTTCATTATTGCCAGGTGTTGGAGTTTCTGAAAAAGGAGACGGTGAGGGGGAAATGTCCGTTGGCAGGAAATAGTGTTCATATGGACAGAAGGTAAATTTACTATTCGGTGGCCCCTTTTCGACAGCGTTGCTCCACATATCTTACTCAGGTTCATCTCCAAATATATGTCCCGTCTCGATGAACATTTGCACTACCGTATTGTCGACGTTTCTACTGTCAAAGAGGTGAACTAGAACCGTGATCCACATATTTCTTATTTGCATCGGTTCATTTGCAGCTAGCTTCCAGATGGTTTCCTGATGAGTACGCCAAAGCACCGTTGAAGAAAGGTACTCACAGAGCTTTAGACGATATCCGTGAGAGCATTGAAGAACTGCGCTACTATCGCTCTGCAATTTTTCGACAGTGATCCACATACTCTTATACCTTCTTCAGCATCTGGTTTCTTGAAAGATTTCGCTGTTCAAGGGCGCGATTTGCTTTGTTATACGAGACATTAAACATGCAGGGTGTCAAGAGAATGTTTGTTCGTTTGCATGTTGTGTATTTTGTAACTCTGAGTGCGTGAATGTGGTTGCTTGTTGAAAGAGCTGCAGCTTGAATGTAAAAAATTGAACCAAAATAGGTTGAAAGACTAAAACTAAAATAGAATGACTGTCTAGAAGGTTGAAAGCACATTTCGTGACTGACTAGAAGGTTGAAAGCACATTTCGCGATGGAAAGGCTCGTGCGTTGGGGTCCTAAAGAAGGAACGGGCAATTCTTTGAAAGGTCCTGGATTGGACGAGTGTTCTTAGAAGCGAGACGCAGTTCCCATGAGAAACT
>MU932558.1:10483-25767 GCA_036418165.1 Cooperia oncophora | reverse complement strand
GAGTCCTATCTCATGGTCAGTAGGAGGGCCAGATGAGCAAGCACTCGGAAAAAAGGAACGGTAGCATCTATGATACTAAATAAGCACCCAATCAAGAGCTTACGTGACTTATTTTCCACTTTTTTCTGCTCCTCCTCGTTGGATATTCCTCACGTGCGACGCGTCATGGCTGATGCACCCTCATTAGGGTGGACCTGGCGCGCTCCAAAGCGAAAACCGCGACGCCGCCGCAAGGAGATATTTATATTCTGTGAGGCTTTCAATTTTTTGTTTTAGTTGGTCGCTCGTTTTTCTCTACAATACAAAGAGCAACAATGCCTTTGCTTGCGTTTTACGGCTTTTTCCGTTGACTATATGTCTCCATTTTTTATTATAATTAAAAATTGGGTGTTCCTTGTGTTAACTGCTTAGTTTTAACAGTTATTCTAGATATTTCGCTTTTATCACTGTGTGGTGCGACCATCACAATGAAATCGCAAGTAATTTTACAAGTGATTCAGCAAATATGAACCGTTTATAGATCGTATGCTTAGATGGGGAACTTATTGGAATATCGAAGCAGAAACTAGTGGAGGCCTCTTATTGTTCCAGTTTCTTCCTCGTATCTTCTAAAGAAAAGGAATAAATAGAAGTTGGAGAGGGTGGACCGCAAAACTGCGGCATTTTTGCTAACACCATAGTAACCTTGCCAATCTTTGTTTGCTAATACTTTCCAGTAATCTGGCAACCAACAGCGATGGCCTGTCGGCTATCATATTAGAAACTAATTATCAATCGTTGTTTCCAAGGAGCCGAAATTTCCTATCATGAGACGGTTTTTTCTTTCATCTACCCCACGCACCTGTATTGGTGAAAAATCCTAGGTAAAGCCGTGTTCATACCTTGCGAATCGCTAAAGGAAAGTATACTTATCGATCGGGCGCGTCGGGTAGTCCGCGGAGAATACTGGATAGGAATCCCCTAATCTCCAATCCTCCGAGTGCCACCATTCCTTAATGTCGCAGGGAGTGTGCGCGACCCACTGATACACAAGTTTCGAGACTCCCCCTCCCCTTGGAAGTGGTGTTACCTTATTTCAAAGGTTTCTAACATCTTAGAATCAAAAATTATGAGTTCTCCTGTCGTTTATCGTTGGTCGCTTGGGAAATCACTGGTGAATTTTTGAATTGTTTGGTTGATCATGTGAATTATAGTGATCTTCTTTGTCAAGCTGCACCTCACTTCTGTGAACTATCTAACCACACAGCCTGGCGGGGATGTGGCAGAGCCCCCTTTCAGCTGCCCTCGCTGCGTCACAGGGACAGGCCAGCAACAGCTTATTGCAACAGGTACTTTTTCTCACTTCTTGGTTGTTTTTATTTTTACCATGGTGAAATTTCTGCCGTTTCCTTTTTTTTGCATGTTTTGAGACGTTTTCAACGGCAGCGTCGCTTCTCAAGACTAATTCTAATGCCACTCGCCAAGAGCCTTTGCTGCCGTAAACTAAAAGTGAACACTAGCAATAACTTATTTCAAAGTATCATATTTCCGAGGGTGAGACAGTGGAGTGGTAAGTTGACCTACCATGCAGGTATAATCCCGCTCCTGTCACTGCCCAGGCCCAAAGCCCAGTCCTGTTACCGCCTAGGCCAACCTTTGGGCATTACACGTTGACGACGGTGTCGCTACATGCGTGGGCGACAGCAGTCTGCTCTCGTGGGCGGACTGTCGACAAGCTGTCCGGATCAGCATACTGCTCTAATATAAAGACGTGCAGCACAAGCCATGCTTGTTCAAACAACTGTTATAGGAGTATGGCTGAAATTACTGAAACACATCACATGTTTGGTCCGGGCTGCCCGCCCGCGCAACAAGGCCGCTGCGCAAAAATAATTTGATGGTCCAGATCTGAAATATGTCTCGTGGGTAGCTTCAGCCCAGAACACAAAATCCCGTTCGTTTCGTCCCCGAATGCCTGCGCGAGGCGCCAAGGCGCACGGCGCCAAAATGCGTTAGGTCACCAAAATCGTGAAAATTTTTCCGTGAGGGTTATACATACACAAGTATCACAATCGCTTTGCCACAAAACTGGCCTGCCTGACGCCGCCCCAACGGTCCTGATCATCAAATCCTGAAAACAACTTGTCCCTACCGAAGAACCATACCTCCTCAAACAAAAATATCTATGTCATTCAACGCTGACGCGATTATCCGTAATGTGGATGACAGAAAGTTGTCTTGTGACGGCTTCGCCCAATGCTTGCTCCACAGTTATATACATCTCGAAAGATCTGCGCGATTGTTTCACTTTCTTTTCATGAAATTAGTTCAAGAACAAACATTTTCGGTCGAGGGATGCGATATTGTTCTTTAGGAGATCAAACCACCCCGGGAGACAAATTTTCAGTCAATTCTGTCTCCAGAGGAAGAATTTGGTAAAAAAAATAGCCTGATTTTTGGAAGATTGGAGCAAAGAGCTAAATTGCTGTCAAAGATTGAATTGCAACTATTCCACTGGTCTTTGCATTTCCTATACGATTTTGGTCTTCAGTAATCATTGATTTGAAATTACTAAGGTCTCAGTGCTAGAAAAATGCTCCATCAGTCGGCAAGTCATCCGGGAAAAAAATGCTCCTCTCACGTGTTAACGCGACCGGATTGACCAACCAAGTAGTCTGTCATTGACGGCTAGCAACGTACTTACCTGCTGTGGTCGTCGGTTGTACCGACTCCTGTTTAGAAACATAATTGTAAGCTGCTCAAACCCTTGAGGTCTATAAAGGTCAAAATCACATTCGGTGCTCCAAAAGATTCTGCGAAGCAGATTTCTCATATCCCCAAAAAATGATTAATCAACTGCGCAACATATCACGTCAAACGAATCAGAGCGGATCCAGATTTTTTTCCTCATTTCTATCTCTTCTTTCGTTACGCGGTTGCCCAGCATGAATGCCCTACGTCTGCTTATCTTATATCTGTGCTCTTCAATCTGCCACGCTGAATGAATGGATCGGCATGGAATCCCTTCTCACGTCATTATGGGTCGCACTGATTTCTTAGCTGAGACCATCGAACTTATATGGCTCTCTCCTGTCGTCAGCCTTGTAGAGACTACAATGTAATGTCGCTGTGATAAGCAGTTCAGCTTGTCGCGTATTCGCAGCTGCCAACTGCGCGTGCAACTGTGCAACCTGCACTGTGACCGCCGCTTCAATGTACAGACCAGCTTTCTCTTTATGTCTTTGTCAGTATTCGAATTCCCTTTTTTCAATGTTTTCTCATTCCGCTTGCTTTTAGCTTCACTTTTTCCTTTAACATAGATGTCATTGTATTTTTGATACGGATTACTGTGAAAATGGCTTTTTTTTTGTACCGTTTTCGACTTTAATTATTCAGTCTCAGGGTTGCTATTAATGTTTAAAGACAGCCCCCGCGCTCAAGTAGTACATGGTCGTCCTTCCTTGGGCAGGTAGTTCAGCCCCAAGCTAGATACTATCTCACTCTCGCGACTCCTCAGCGAGCGAGGAGCGAGCTAGAACCGCTCAAAGTTCTAGTTCTAACGCCTGCTCAGTTGGACCGCCTCACTAGCTAGCTGCCCTCTGACGGAGAGCCGCTCAGTTGTTCCTTGTTGGGACGGCAGTCATTAATCGGAACTGCATGTATTTTTTGCTGACCGCGCTCGTGCTCGTAAATAATTCTGCTCTCCTTCATCACATTTTATTCATTGGGAGCACGTACAGTCAACAGCAACCCATCTCGTAAGGTAAAACGCGTAAAAATCACGAATGATGCAATTTCTGTGGTGCAAAAGCTCGACGCACTTCACTACACTAAAACATGCTCGCTACCGTAACCCTAAGTTCGGACGCCGGCTTTTTAAATGTTTCCTTTTCTTTTCAAGAGTTTTTCCTCTATGTTTCTGTTGTTTTTTGTTTTCTTTTCTTCGCATTCGATGATATCCACTACTGGGAGATGTGACAAAGTGATTTGTGAGCCAGGGCTTGCACAGAGACCGCAGGGAGGTGTGACTGTCAGGGCGCGATTTTGTTTATGGTGTTCTTGAGGGCTCTTGTTTCTTTTTTCCTTCATTGAGGAATTACTTATCAGCTACTGTTTCATAATTGATCAGCAATTATCCTTGACACTTTTATCGCGGGAGCTGTCTTTAATCTCCTTCCGTGGTGCATCGTGTTGATCCGGAAGAAAGAACATAAAGGGAAGCTGGCGTCAGGTACAGTTGAAGCTCGCACAGTTGCATCGCTGCGCAGCGCGACAAGTCTGAACGCTGCGTAACGGTAGGCGGGGCTATATGCAATGCGATAAAACTGAGTTGAAATATCCTGCAATAAATATACTCAAGGGATCTGATCTATTTCTCTCTTTCGCTTTCTTTGTGCATTAATTGAGTTCAGTTAAGAGCAGAGATTACCAAGAGCACTTTGGTAAAGTGTCAATTCACACTTCAGGCCAGGATTCTTCTAATAACACATCACTTGTCGTCTTTTGGAATGCTCCAGTTTAGTGGCAGCAGGCGCAGTAAACCCTCAATGTAATTGCGATAATTGAGATATATAGAGTAATGGTTTTGAGTCATAAGCTCTGCTCATCCAGAATAAACGATAAATTGATTAGTTTTTGTTCCCGGTCCCTTTAACAGCCCCTTCAGGATAAATTCTATTTGCCTCCTATTCTGAGACGTGAAGACTCCGTTTGGAGGTTTTGCTTGAAAACGGCTTTCGGCAGTCGTGATCTTTTCTACCTTTTGTATCCGAAGTTTTGGTCCTGTAAATCTGCTCTTCCGACTGCGTACGAAGATTTCTAACGCCCTCCAAGAAAGAGCTCTTTGGTGTACTTCATCTATACATTTTGGAAATAGCCTCTCTAGTTTCAAATTTCACACGACTAGCTTCGTTTTTTTTGCAGGCGGAGATGGTGTAGTGACAAGTGGGGCGCTCACCATTCGCGCGGTCCCGGGTTCGAATCCCGGGTCGACTCCCGCCCAGGCCAACCAAGCCTTCTACCCTCCGGGGACGGTGAATTGGTAGGATAAAACACTGACTTGTACATCGGCTGGCCACCGCAAGTCATTGTATAGGCCACATCGCATTCAATAACCCACTACGATTCTGAATGGAAGTAGAATGCGTGCCGCATCCCACAAGGATGATCAATCGGCGGCGAAGACTTTATCCTTTTTATCCTTTAGCTTCGTTTTGGGTTGAGAAATTGCAAAGAAATGGTTTCCAGTTAACGTGGCAATTATGAGTAATCAGCACCTTACCAATAAATGAAGTTTTTGGAACTTGTTTGTTTGCAGTGGTCTGCATAAAGGGTTTCATGGGGTATTTGTTCATTATGTAGATCAGCAGCTCATTGAGTGAGTTCTCAATGAGCCCTTGGACTGATTTTTGCGTCCGAAATTAGTTCGAAAAAAAAACAAACAAATGAAAGTTGGAGCTTTTGGCTGAGAATTCCATTACGAACTTGGAGACTTGTTTTAAAATTTTTTGTTGTTTCAGATTTCGATGCTACAAAATCAGATGCTTCATAATCAACATCAGCAACCTTCTTTCAATTACTTGCAAGATTTACAAGCAGCAGTAGCATCAACTCATGCCACTAACCATCCAATTGTGAAGTTGGAGGCATCCGATCGTCGGATTGCCTCAGGATTCACGCCACTACACACAACAACGGGCGTCTTTCCTTCCACAGCTTCATCCCTCCACGTGCTTACAGTCTTACGAGTAAACCACCAACCATGCGGTATGTTTCATTTCTGTTTCACTATACTGGTCTGTTCGAGTTTGGCTCACTTTTCTTTTGCTTTGTTCAGAACCATTCCATTTATGAACTTTCCACTTTTTTTCGTATGGTAGATTTTTTAAAGCATTGATATTGCTCACTTACCAATTTACCGAAGCAGAGGTGGTGTAGAAGTAAGTGGCCGACTCACTCGCGCGGGGCAAAAGTCCCAGATCTTTTCCAGCCCCGACCACCCGAATCTTCTACCCTTAGTGACTAGTCAGTTGTTACCACTTTTGTCATGGAGAATCAACACATTGGCTTGAATGTTGACCGACTGCCGCAAGTTACCGTGTAGAGATTGCGCTCCTTAGCCACTTCAATTCGGAATGAGAGTAAAATGGGGAAGCAGAAGGCATTTGATTACCTTCAAGAATTTCATTTTTCGATCCTTTTCATCTTTCAACCAGTAGGTAGTCCTTCAGCTATGAGGGGAGTATCCGAGGTTCTCTAGTTGTTGTCCATTGATGAAAAAATACTTGTTTCACTAAATACCTTTTGACTGAACGCAGCCTTTTTTTAGCCACCTTTTCCTTTCTATCAGTGCTCATTTCGACGCTAGTGCACGATTACATATGCAGTATAGAAAGCCTCGTATACGTGAATTTCTATGGAATAAGAGTCCAGATTTAACTACTCCTATGCAGGGTATTTTCGTAAAAGATAGTTGTCTTCTTAGCGAATGGAGATGATACGGTGTGCTGGTAGGGGGGGCATATACTAGAAAATTTCTTTCCTCACCATGTACGCGACCACTATGTCTTCGTTATATGTTGAAGCGGTTGAAGCTAATTTTTATGTATTAGATTGGCCCATAAGTGATGGCGTGTTCCCCGCACAAATGTTTATATGGAGAGTTATAATTGTTCCCAATATGTTCTACACTGTTTGATAGATAATTGTTGCTTTGTAAGATAGTGTAGTTGTCTTTCTACTGTTTCTTGGATCCTTTCGATTTCATGCCATTGAAACTGGAGTTGTCGCGGGTCGTCAGCAAGTAAGTGAATTTCGACAAAACTTTTTAGCACTTATCTCAGACTCTAACTTACAGAAGGAAGCTCGAAACTTGTAATATATACGACCGAGGCAGGGGGGTTTTTACAACAGCTAAAAGTTGGTCAAAGCGAGCAAGAGCTGGGAATTCGGACCTCGCTAATGTGCATCGCATGGAGTGCCCTTTTAGGGAGGGACTGCCTGCAAAGCTACCCACTAATTTTCGGGTGTCTAAAATCAACCGATGTTGGTGGTTGTTAATGAGAGGAACCACATGACTCTGACGATTTCTCAATCTCTGGCATGAATCTCCGTGGATAAGGTATTTCCGTAAGCTCTCAGTTGGACACAATAGGGCATTAGGTTGCTGTCTGTGACGTCGAAACTGAAATTTCCGAATCATTCAAACTATTCTAAGCATTCCTCAGAGAGATAGCCTCTTGGCCATATACATAGCAACTGTGCCTGTGCGTTTTTAGCTTTCTACTTAGACGGGAAACTCGTCCGAAATTATTTACAAGTCACTGAAAATGGAGGCTTTTTCTTCGCAGGATTTTGACCGTTTCACTCCGTTCTTTCGCCATTTCCCCACTATACAGCGCCCTACTAGCATTTTAGGCTAAGTAGGAAACCATCGTGCCAACTGCATTCAAATATTAGTTGAAAAAGAATCTTCAAGGAACCATAGAAGACTACCAATTCTCTGGAAAACATATAAAAATCATAGGCAAAACTTCCCATCTTCAGCGCGATATTTTGAGTCAGTAAAAACGCTATTACTCATTGGCCGACCCAATATTTGGGATCAAACTACCTACTACTGTGAAAGTCCTGGTCGAGTTTGCCTTATGTAGCAAAATACAAGTGGGACAGGGTTTGGGTTCTTTTCACACAGATCTTTTGTTCTTGCCTTTTTTGCATGTTAACGTTTTAGGAAATCCACCAGGGAGATCATACGCAATCGGAACGCTTTTTCGCATAAAATATCCATATAACATAAAAAAATTGCTTTTGAAAATGCAAATTGAGATCTTCAAACTATTGAATATACTATATAAAGGGATGTACCAATAATACGCACCCACTAGATATTCAGTACAAAGATATATTCTGCGGTTTATTTCCTTCACGACCAATTGTTTTTCGAACTCGCTTCTCATTGGTGTTATATTTTTGGTGTGCGGTATGATAAGACCCCTGCATTCAGTTTCCAAAAAAATGGTAATGTACAATACGATTTTTTTTCAATAAAGGCAGGGCCGCTTCTTTGGCGGTACGTCGGCAGAGACACCTGCCCTAACTCTGGTGCGCCCTCCTGAACGATTTGGAATATTTCTGCTCAGGTTTTGGAGGCGCTGTTCGGTTTGAAGTGGGCATTTTGCCAGTTCCCATGGATTAATGCTGATGTCTCCCGTGGAAACCTGCAAAGTCAGCACTTCCATGAACTTCGTTTACCTTTACAAAAGTTTACAGATTTTAAAACGGTGAGACGTGTAGTTCAACAGGGACTAGCAACAGAAACTAGCGAAAATCCCCTCCCCTTCTAAGCCAAAAACGCCGATTTTTGGTTATCCGCGTATTTAGAGAGATTTCGCTGCCTCGGTTAGAAGAATTTGTTAATTTAATGTTGGCTTTTGAAAACGATGCAATAGAATTTCAAAAAAGGTCCCCAGGTATAGTGGTCAGTCCAAAAACCCTGAGGTCCAGAACCACTTTCATAGGTGAGCTGAGGTGAAGGGATGCGTTATCTTGCTAAAAACGTTACCCTTTCGAGAGAAAAGAAAAGTAGACGGCCTTATATCATCTTGCTATGCTCAGATGGACTGATTTTAGTTGTGCTTGCTCTATCTGTAGGATTTAGGGTATCTCGCGCAGCCCTATTAGCTAGCGCTTTCCGAAATTTCATCGATAAAACTTCTGGGATTTCCCAGTAAAGAACAATGCCGTCAGGACCATCGAGATCGAACTTCTTTTTGTTAGAAAACAGTACATGTAGGAAATAGTTGCGAAATTAAATTTGTACGCCCTATGAAAAGGTCGGAAGAAAGGCTGGAACAGGCACCTTATCCCTGTGCAGAATGATCAAGAAGAATGATCGGAAATTTGACATTAGCAGCTCTGCGAGCATGAAGTCGCCTTAGCAGTGTAACTTGTGCCCTTATGGTGACTTCTCCGATTGGACTTCAAAACTCTACGACATTACTTTTTGTTAGATTCTGCTTGTTTGGATGTTTTTTTTTGTCTCTTTATTGCCATAGGGGGCAGAAGGCTCCCGCCCAGGCCAACCAAGCCTTCTTTTTTCCGGGTACGGTTAGTCGGTGTCGGATTCGTCTGGGAGTAGAAGACACTGACTTGTACATCGGCTGGCTTTATCAAGTCATTGTATAGGCCACAAAGCATTCAGTAAGCCACTGCGATTCTGAGTGGAAGTAGATAATAGAATCCTGTGATTTTTCACTATTTCTAAATAAGAACGCAGATTGTAAGAGCAAACGTACAGGGGGGGGGGGCAAAAAAAGTCACTTTGCTTCATTGACTTTCGAGGCGCTATAAGTTACACTTTATCAAATTCTGATCGGACATTTTTACTACCATATTGAAGAGCATATTAATACTATCATGACACTCCGCCACAGCCTTCTGGACGAGCGCCATCGAGAGATTCTGGCACGCGACCGCGATGTGGTGCCTGAGATCAGCGATTTCTCCGCCACCGTAGACCACCCTATTGAACTCCGCCCGAACTAGGTAATTGAGTGGGTTCAGGTCAGGGACATACTTCAATATTACATCTTCTTCAGGTACGAAACCCTTCCATTCGAAGTAGGCGGGAGTTTTTCCAAAACCCTTCGATTCCATGTGGTGGCACCCAAACCTGTAGCAGCACAAGGTCTCCAAGAAGGTACGGGCGACCACATGTAGGGAGGATATTCTTCTCGAGTTACTTGATGTAACCGCCAGCGCTCACCTTCAGTCGGGGTCTACAAAGAAAATATCGGTCTTCCCATTCCAGGTACCCCGGTCCATACCATCAACTCGCGCCTCGGCGACTACGGTGAAGATGATGTCCTAGACCGTAGCGACGTTGACGAGCTGCTCGATGTTGGAGGTCATCCAGATCGAGAGTACTGGTCTCCAGGTAGCTATCCATGGGTGACTCCATACTAGAAGTTTCGCAGCTGTTTGGAGGTGACATGAATTCCAAAGGTCTTCTCCAGTCAGGCTGCGACTGGAGATGACTTCATATTTTGGTGTACATGAAGGTGATGGGCGAGAGCCAGCTCCTGCTTATAGAGGAACATCTTGGGTATCTTCCGCCCTGGTACTCGTATCCACGTCCTCTGTCTGGGCTGCAAAAACTTTGCTGATATGTGACTTGGTCAAAGTGACTTTTTCTTGGCCACCCTTGTAGACCTTTGTGATGAGCTCTGTAAGGATCATGAACCTGGGGCAAGAAGTCGTCTCTGCGGGCATTGCTGCAGCATTTCACTGGTGTGGCTCTTGATATTTGATCTAGTGATCTTAGCAGGTGACGAAAAGAAAAGCGGTTTCAGTTTCGGATTTCGTTGAAAAGAAAACCCTTTGGAGAACAAATTCCCAACTATTTTCCATTTACAACTCTTGAAAAGGAGAAAATTGCAGTAAAGTTCCAATGATTACAGCACACTAGTGGTATCGTGCCCGTTTCACAGCATCAGCGATCGCTCAGATCTTGCAGCTATGAAACGACAAGCGGTGGGGCCGTGGCCAGCTCAGTCGCGCTACTGAATCATTTGAGTCGTAGAGTATGAACGCTATTATAGAGCGAGCGAGGCTCGTCAAGTGCTGGGTATTTTGATAAGTGTTCGTCGTACTTATCGCCGCATTGCACTAGTTGGAGGCGGCTTCACGAGCACGGAAGGATAACTCCTGTGAAGTTCCCCCTATTTTAGCAGTGCTCAAGATATAACCCTATAAGTACTAGTTTCTTCTGTGCCTTACGAGGCTGTTAGGTGGAACATTCATTGATTAGGCCTGACGTTTTGACTGGTTCGTCATCTTAGAGGTTAACGGGTCCACCATTTGCGCGGAGAGGTCCGCTGACTCACGAGGGGCAGTTTACGTCTATCTAACGCTCCCGTGGCCAGTGGGGGTCTCCGGCAAACGGTGGAACCGTTGGCCTCTGAAGAGAACCAGTCCAAACGTTCGGCCTAACTAATAAATGTTCCACCTAACAGCCTCTGTCGTGAGGCACAGACAGATATGATTGCAAGAAGAGAGTAGCTGGAGAACTGTAAGTACTATTGTAAGCTCTGTTTGATGGCTTTCAAGAGGAGCGTATGTTTCCAATTTTGATACGACTTTTGCCCTCCCAATCACGGTGTTATTATGTCAGAAGAATAATTCTACAACGTGCCGCTTTACGTATTTCTTACCAGTAGGCTCGCTTCTGATACGGCCCGGCTGCGCCGGGCGGGCGCGGCTTCGCCGCGTGTTTTCTTTCACATATTTCTAGACGCAACTGATTACCAACCTCGGAGCAGGCTCCGCCCACAATTTTTGTGCCCCACAATCTTCACCGGCGACCCTCTGCTGACCTTAATCCACTTTTTTCCGGTGTCTGGAGTGCTCTGAAACTATTTTACAGATTTTTCGTCTGACTCCGTCCACCTCGGAGCAGGCCACAATGTTTGTGCCCCACAATCCTCACCGGCGACCCTCTGCTGACCTTAATCCACGTTTTTTCCGGTCTTTGAGTGCTCTGGAACCGAGCTACAAACTTTTAAAATGAGTATCCTGCGGTTTAGGGCAAGCTCCGCCCACTGTGGGCGGGTCTCAACACATTTTGAGCGTGCCCAATACTCGCCAGATATTTACATTCTACACTGAGTTTTTGCGACTTCCAAACACTCGCGAACCGGGTTACTGAATTTTGCGAGAAGCACCGCCCACCTTGAGTACGCCCCGCCCATTTTGGATGTGTCTGCCACAGTTAGTCTGGCGACTCCTTACTAACCTTATTCCCTTTTTCCCCATCTTTAAGCTGCTCCGGAAGCGAATTATGAACATTTTGTATGGAAAGACGAACCCCCAACTTTCCGTGCGTATGCCCCGGCTCACTTTTGGGGCGGCTTCGCATGGGGTCTAGTTTGGTTTTTATTTCTTATCACTGCCCTAGGGCCCATACCCACCTTGAACCCGGACCATCTCGAAGCCGGTTCTTCAGTCGAAGCACGGAATTTCGGACAGACACAACAAAAAACAGACGAAGCGCTTATATAATAGGGCTGATCGCTGCCACCCTTATCCTCCCTCCATGTCGGAGGAATCTGGCGTCACGGTTATTCAAAGAAATTCTGATTCACGCTCGGTGTCCTTTGCTCTGGTGTGGATTATTTATATGGGGCCTTGAATGATACTAAATGTCAAACGAATGACAGAGTGTTGTTTCACAGCTTAACAAACTCGATTATGCGAGAGTCAATTAAACATGTGCTACCCCGTAGTGACGCGTATATCTAATTGTATGACATAATTTCGACGTGAGCCGCGTTCCGGAAGAAGTCACTGTGAGTGGCGCACTCTAGTGTTAGCCGGAAAATGAATTGGCTTACCCGTTGTACGGAGGTTGTGGAATGTTCATATCTCTCTTGTAGTTTGGTCGTTTTCTTAATACACCCTCATCAGTCTTATCGCAACTTTCAGGCTTAGCCGGTCACCCGAGTCAATACCGGGCATGGTAATTCCAGGTATTGCGTATTGATGTCCGTGGTGGTTTGCGACATCCAGCAGGCGCGCATAGCGTCATAGCTAACCGCAGCTATTATTACTAGCTGGTAGACTAAAAGAGAAATATTGCGTCAAATAGTTTCGGCAGGCATAGTTCAGTATAAGCGTGCACGCCACACTTGAATTGAAGCTAAAGTGCCGCATCGAGGCAACCAGGTAGGGGCTGGGCTTTATATCCTGCGATGTCGCGGCCCGAATTTCCTGACCTACATCCGTCAGTTTTGGGTGTTAGCACAATACTTCGTTGTCTCAGATATTTCGTACCCTAAAACGTGAAGTAATAGATTGATAACCTTCATTGTACGGTAGTTCTGTGGCTAAATTTTGACTCTGGTTGTTGTCGAGATTTATTTTCTTTGTGTTTCCAGGTTCCTTCACCAATTGTGCCTTTTACTAATGCAACGTCTTCAACGTCTCCTGCCTCTAAACGACCTTGTTTGTCTCCTTCTGAAGCATCCACATCAAGGGAAATCCGAGTGAAAAGAAGTCCATCTAATAAAGAAAGCAGTTCGTCAACGTCAAGGTCAAATCAACCCTCCACATCTGGTTAGTGGATTAAGCATAAGTTATTGAATAAGTGTTGTGTGGAAAGCTAGTTCATGATTTGTGCTGCTTTACCGGCAGCACGACGGAACGTTGAGTGAAATTACTGAGAAAGATGACGATTTGGTGTCTCCTATGTTTGTGGAATTTCTCGGGAATCATCAGTACGTCCTATGTTACTTTATTGCCTCAATGGATGGGTATTCAACTTCTGGCATTAACTTAATGGTTCGATCATGGCAACCAAGTTAGTTCGTGTTGATCCCTGAGAATTATTCCTTTTGCAGTCTTTCAAAATTTTTTTGCCAAAGATCCGTTCAACAAGGTTCTCATGAAATCGGACCTTTGAGTTTAAGGACAGCCTGGACAGCCATCATCGAGTTGTAAAACGCGTCGCTACCCCTAATTCTTTTATATCGGAACGAATGAGCATTGTTCAGTCTTCCTGCAGAGTACACCAGAGCATTATATTATTATTAATCTCATAAGGCACGCTCGGTAATAGAGAGGAACGAAAGTCTGATTTACTTACGACTTTGTAGGCGTTAAGTGACTCGTTCAAAAGCAGCTAAGCGGAAGAAAGCATCCTCAGGGGCTCTCCTTTCTGCAGTTGATCTTGGGAATCATGAGAGTTCATGGGAAGGAATCATTGAGCGTTTTCACGATGACCAACGAGAGTGTGACTACACAGACGATCGAGACCGTTATCCTGCGTGCGGCAGTTACCATTGGCGTCTCTCGCTGTGGACAATCTTGAGTTCAAAGGACTTGGTGTACTTTCCACCCTTTCTCAGGTCACTGAATCGACACAATCTTTGTAACTGCAGAGTGACCCCGCAGTCTACCAGATACTGTTCCTCCAAGGCTGGCGATACAGTAGAGGTGAACACTTCACACTGTTCACTACGAAAGGAATTCCTTTGTTTTGCTTCATACACTTCCCAGTCCTTAATTTTTCTCCCCTGAAGACAGATCCCTAGCTCAACTAACGTCTCTTAGATTGTATCACTTCCGTAACTGCACAGTGAGTGACTGGGGCAATGCGGCCGTGATCAGTTGAAGACACGCCTTCTGTAGCAGTTGCGTCACCTATTCAGGGCACGGGATTTCCCAGCAGGTGTGTTCCTATAGTACAGGTGTCAATCATTGGAACTGGTGATACCCTTGTCTCCGCAGCCGCCTTCTCCCTAGGCTAAGACTGTCTGCTTCTTTGCTTTATTTGTATTTGTACGGCTGTTATATCCTCCCTAGACAAAGATTCAGCGGCTATAGCAGATGCTTTTTCCAACCTCTGCTGCTTCGGACTATGTTACAACTTCTCCTTCTTAAAAACTCCCCAATCCAGCTGCTCAGTTTTCACAAGCTCAGGCGTAAGCTGGCATTTACCTGCCTGGGCGCCAGTGTGCTATTCCTTCTTGGCGTGTGGCTCGGAAAATTTCAAAGGGAGACGTTTTGTGGTGGTTTCTCCACATTCACTGTTCTCAGTTGCGTTGAGGGCGTTGTACAAGTCACTAACTGGGCACGCTATACTTTTTGGATCCCCAGCGAGGGGAGGAGGTCATACTTGGTCGCCGAAGGGACAGAGGTCATATTTGCCTTTGAATAGAATGTTTTTCACTGTTGACTCTTCGCGGTTTGTTCCTCGATTGTGTTTCAGGTACGCTTTTTGGAGAAACTGAAAATGTAGTAGGAATTTGGAGAAATTGAGCGAGGTGGTTTGTAGAATACAGATGGGAAGCAGGGCCATACCAGAGGAGACCTTTTGAGGGGATATTCCAAAATCTCTCCAACGGTAGGGTGTGCCCTAGCCGCCAATTTCAATCATCGGTATTGCTGACAGCACAGACTTTCTTCTTTTACAGCGCTTTTCTCTTTCAGTGCTTTAAAACTTGGCTCCCAACGTTCAGAGGAAGAGACTGTAGGTATACTGAAACTGAAGAGCTGTTAGCTAAAAGGGTTAATAATAGCTAACACGGTACAAGATGTTGGTCCTTCCCGTTACATTTTGAGCTTAAGAAGGACCGTGAAGATGTAAGGGTGTATCGCATAAAATCCTAAGGCAATGTTCCGAACACATTGCTTGATAACATTATTGTATGGTGTGAGCGCACATGACGATGGGAAAGTCACACTGCACGCGTGCTATCGTGCAGCCTCGTGTGCCAACACATTTCCCATAAATTTCATCTTGTATA
>MU932558.1:0-10383 GCA_036418165.1 Cooperia oncophora | reverse complement strand
CTCAAGGCGCAGTTCGGCGACGGGAGGGGGGGGGGCATTTTGCACTTTCGCTGCTTCACTAGTTCCGGTTTACAAGTCTCACTCTGGTGAAACCTGTGAACTCTTGTGAAGCTGGAGCAAGCTCGTTGAGCCACCATGATAAAACCTGCCAACACTTGTAAGCTTCTGAAAGTCTCTAGATGACTCGACACGTCGTCGGGAAGTAGCAAAAGTGCAAAATGCCCCCCCCCCCCCGCCGCCAAACGGCCCCGGAAGTGCTTAGCGGAAAATAGAACTGATTTCACTTCCCCAATCCGAATCCGGATATCGCTATTAGTAAGTGCAATTCTCGGCGCGATGGCGTTAAACGGGGTCAATCGAGACATCAGCTGGTCGCAAGATGAGCCCTCTTCAAACAATAGGCTTGCTTCTTGATAAATGAATCACGATGCTACTCGATGCACATGTGCTTCCTTCAGTTTCCATGTGCCTCTCGGTAAAATATCAAAGTTATTCCATCGATTGTGTAATGCTGTGCTATTCTTCTTCATTTGTCAGTAATCTCTCTGATCCTTATCCAGCTGCCTGATGGTGCCCTTCCCTGGTAGTCTTAATGGACCTTTTTGGAAATGCTCCCCTAAGAGTTGAAAAGGGACCTCTGAACATGAAAGTCTTGACTGAAACGCCCTAGTGTTTGACTTCTGGAATACCGTTTCAACCGCATTGATCTGCTGTTGACGGCGAGAGCGATGCTCATTGGCGGAGACGCCTAAGCCCCGCCCTCTGGGGCTGCCGTGGCTGGTGCTAGTGGAGCTAGTGGGAGACTCCCACAGCTAGATCCTCTCTTGCCTGTGTGCATCAACGTGCGAGCGATTCCCATCCCACACTACTCTTGTGTCGGCCGAACGAGAGATTCCCGCCATGGATTACCAGACGGCATCTTCAGCCGCAGCGAGTGCCCCTCCTCCACCTTCCGGTGTCGTCGATCCGCATCAGTACTGCGGTGACGATGCTTCGGTGGTTGCACGATCTGTTGCCTATCATCTACCAGCTCAGGACGTCTCATCGGCTGGATCCTATTATTATCCACCCCAACCGACTGATATGTGGAATATTGGACAGTTTCCATGCAATTTTCAACCATCAGCAGTACCTCCTCCACAGATCCATCCACGGCATCTACTCTACGGACAACAGGGTCTCGCACACTGCGGAATGGGTAGGTTGCTGCCGTGATTCTTAGTAGAAAAGCTGCCCTTTGTGGGCTGTTCACCCCACACTTTTGAATTCATAGACCTTACGGGGTGATGGTGGTGGTCCCATGTCCTTTTTATGATACCGAACATTGAGTACTCTATTGTAGCGGAGCAGACACAAAGGCGCGTGCAGTGGGAAACGGTGTTCAAAACGGTCGGCCGCGCTTCACTGATGCCGATTCAGTGCATATTTGTCCATGTTTGTCATGAAAAGGGAAATAGTGTTTGTTTCAGATCAGTTCTACAATGTTTCGGCCTCGTCATCCTTTCTTGGTAGTGACTTCAATGGATCATCGGCACCATATTCTTCGCTTATTCAACCCGTAGTTCATTCCACTCCTCTACAATTAGCCATCGGAGATACCCCTCAGCCGCTGACTAGGTATTACTATTGGATTCATCGGCGCAGTTCGGCACGGGGGGGGGGGGGAAGGAAGGGGGCACTTTGCACTTTTGCTATTTTTCATTGACGTGTCGAGCCATCAACTGGAGACTTGCGAGATCTTGTGAAGCACCGGTCAATGGCTCGTCGAGCTTGCTTCAGCTTTACAAGAGTTCACAGGTTTCATCCAGAGTGAGACTTGTAAACCGGAAGTAGTGAAGCAGAAAGTGCAAAATGCCCCTCCCCCCCCTAGATGCCGAACTGCGCCGGATTCATATTGCACAGCTTTTCCTAACCTTGTTCAGTCTATCATTTTCAGCGAGCGAATGGCACAATACTTGTGCAACAGGGATCAGTATGACTGCGTGATTACCATCTTTCACGCGAAAGTCGCTCAGAAGTCGTACGGTAATGAGAAGAGGTTGGTTTAGGTGATACAGCTGAGTGTGGGTAGAGATGCTCCCAGCGGCGGTGACTTTGAAGAGATGGTGACACCTGTCTGAAGGTGGTAGTGGCGCTCCCAGAGACGTTACTGTTTCGCGCACTTGAGCTGTGTGTTGTCAGCTGTCGCTTCTAGACGTAACCCTAATCGCGCACACTCCGGCTTATCTCAATTAGCATACGGCGCATAGCAAACGCAGATTGCTGGACGACTTCGCTAATTGACGCAGATCTCTTAAATGTGTGCACGACGAGGATAAGCATGTTGCCTGTTTGTAGCACCCTATTTACAGACTTAAAGGGTAATACGGTGGTTGTTAGTTGTTCAAACAAAGCCATGAATTTAAGCACCCTCAGGGAATACGGTACAATTTGGGGATGAGTCGGTCGTAGTTTGGGTTTCGATCGATCATCTGGAAGATGTCGATGTCGAAGAATTTGATTATGAATAGAATAGATAATGTGCGCCGATTCTCACAATAAAGGAACATATTGATGGTAATTGGCTAATAATGCATGGATGGTAAGGATTACGGTAATCGTCGACCTGGAGACTCACTTTGGCTCGCATACGCGTGAAACTTGAAATGTGGTGACATAAGACTAAGGTGGGAGGGGGGGGAGGATTCACGTGTACCCGGAACACTTTGTAGTGCAGATGCCCTCAGCTTACTTTTATCAGAGCTGATTTGTGAGTATTACAGCGGTTACGGTGTTTTCCCACGTTCCAAATGAGGTAGTCAGTGGTCAACAGTCAGATATGATTATAATAACCATTTTTCATCCAAGACTACTGTAGTCAGGAAGTAAGAGACTGCACTGAATTCATGAAAATGTAATTTAAGGTTCTTTTGTCCGCCTCCTTGTATCTATTTAATGGGAGAAGGATGGAAGGAAAAGCGTAGCCGGGTAAGTTCCACTTATCCTGAGTGTTCTGTAGGGAGAAGAATGGCAGATGTCCACTTGTAATATGAACGTTTCAGGTGGAATCGCTGTACAAGTCGTTCAAAGAGCATCAGAAACGAATGGGAGTTGCTCCCGAGCTCGGTCCGGAACATGAACGAATTTCTGTAAGTTGCATTCCTTTGAAAATAATCAGTATCTGTTCGCCAGTAGTGCCCGTATAAATCAAGCATCCAAGGAGAAAAACCTCCAGTAAGGGCTTCACATTTTCAGTGGGTTTGGCGCCTTCATAAGTTGCTACTTCCTCCTAGACCTTAAGAGTACCCGGTAGGGTTGACTCCAGTAAAAAGGCTCAGAAAAGGCGATTTGCGTCGAAACGTCAGCACAATGAGCGTCTGAATCAACCTCGGTAGGCTAACAAAAACACTTCCTGGACCTTTCCTAAGGTGGAAGCTTGGAAGAACATTAGGTGCTTTTCAAGTTTTTGACTATGCGATTAAGAATACTTTATCACGTAATTTTACGGTACGGTACGATTTGGACGTTTCCGCTTGTGGTGCAGGCCGCTTCCTCATTTCGAGAGCTGAGAGGACCGCCTCACAACGAGATTCTATACATGTTTTATGTAATACTATGGTCCTGCCCCTTTCGTCCCACCTAAAAATCCAGCGATCTTCTTGCTTTCGAAATCGTCCTCTCATGTGATACACAGTAATAGGGAACAGAAATTTGCATTTATTCATTCAATTCACCACAGAAGGTATCGGCAGTCATCTATGTACCCCCATAAATTTTTTCTAATAGCTTCATGAAAATTCGAAATCGTGCATTTGCTGCTCTTACAGATGTTCTTGTGGCACTGTTCGATCTGGAAGGGGCATCTCTACTTTCTAGTTTCGGTTCTGCTAGTTCCTGATAAATCATGCGGCACACCATAGAATCTAGTAGACTGTTTTCAAGAGTCAGCGCAGCTCCCGCTTTTGTGTAGTTCGCAGGAATTCGCATTTGTTCATTCAATTTACCACAGAAGGTATCGGCAGTAATTCTATGGAAACTAGTAAAATGCCCACACCAAGCCGATCCTGCAAACGCTCTACTATCACCATCGCTTGTAGGGTCTGGATGGAATAAGGGGAGGTTTGCGGACCGTAAGGACGCTGTCAGAACAGCTGAACACCTCACGTCTTCCAGTACCACGTTTCCAGGGATCGGCACTCGAGCGGCTCGACCGCGGAATTACGCACCTGCTCAAGGCTGACGTGAATACTGTAGGCCTTCTTGAGTTGCGACGACAGTAATGAATGGCTTCATCCTTTGGTAAAGAGAGAGTGGTGAAGGCTTGCTCGCGCTCGTAGAAGAACCTCTTTGGAGCATTCAAATTTGATCTACCGCGTACCCTGCACGACGTGAACTCATAAACATGCATGGCAAACAGTTTATCCTTTTCGAATTCCCCACTCCACTGATTCTGTCAAAGTTTGGGCAGTCTGACGGAACGGTGTGAGGAGGTGCTGGATGATCGACCGCATTTTCCACCAATAGTGGCCGCGTTCAGGTAGAAGATGGGGTTAAAATGCGCCGCGAGCAAGCTTATTCATGCCTCCTGGCACGGCCCGTCGAATTGTGACGAAATGGGCTGTACTATACTGCAAAATATGGTGTTTCCAAATATGACTTGAGACAGATCCTTCCAGCTGAAGTGCGCTTGTCTAATTCAGGAACAACAAGCAAGCGAGTTGTGCGCATTCATCGGGATAGGCGCACCGTCTGATCAAGAACGGCAACAACTGGATTTCTCGAATGGGAAGGTTAGTGGGAACAAATTCAGCCTACGCGTCAAGCATTTATATGTGAGATTCATTTGTTTCCAGGACTACTGTGCTGCAAAAACCCTTTACATCAGCGATTCCGACAAGAGAAAATACTTTGAGTTATCAATACAGTTTTTCTACGGTTGCGGTGTCGAAATAGGATTGTTCTTATCACAACGAATCAAAGTTAGCCATCCTTTTTCTAACTCATTTTTTCATTTCACTCATTCATCCATTCTTAGGTGATCAGCAAGCCATCGAAAAAGAAGCAGAGTATGAAGAAACACGGATTGTAAATACTTGTGTATTGCATCAGGAACGAAAGTGAGTTAAAGAAGGAATAGCCCACGATGACCTGTGAAAAATCAAAAGATAGCTTGGGAAGGGAAGTGTGGTCCGTGGCGGGAAATGCTCTTCCAAAGCCGTTTTCCTGGCTTAAAGTTGAAAGGTAGGGGACTAAGTTGCCCCTGTGACACCTCCTTTTTACCAATGACTTCCTCGGCTTTGAAATCCGCCGATCAGCGAACAACGATTGTGCTCGACGAGTAACATGAAGTGGAAGCTCCATTGCCGTTTTGGGGTTTCAGGATTATAAGGAATCAGCCGATTGGGTTTGTTCCAACCAGGATACAGCGACGTGATGTGTGAAAATAGGTGCGCGGTACGAATCACCGCCCCCCAATGCACACACAACACAAGCATCACTCTACGGTACACTCCCTGTCCTCAACGCCTACCTACCTACAAATTTCCACATTTCCTAGTTTTTCACCCGGAAATTTTCCGCGAAAGGGGGAACCAAATACTGCACATGAAACAGGAAAATCACGCGAAAAGTTGACGACCGAACTTTCCACGCGGGATTTCTTAAATACGATCCAGCCTTCCAACGACAAAATACGAAAAGCCGCAGCGGAAAAGTACGGCCTCCCACATGTGTTTCACCAACAGCGTGTACCCTGTTCAAACAGCTTCATCTTCTTCGCTTCTAATCCCTGTACTACTGCATGAGGCTAGAAGAGCTTTATTAGAGAGTTTCCTGCGTTCCTTTTTCTACTGTGTTGGCGAGAAGGTTCTGCCGTAGTTTTTTAAACCGGAAATGCTTGCCCATAGCCTGAAGAGGTGTGATCGATAATGTGAGCAGTGTCGCCCAGGGTTATACACTTCCTATGAGTACCACTCACTTGTCTCTCTACTTCTTTTGGAATAAGGACGGCATAGCGTCCGATGCCATCGGCACCGACTCTCGAGGCGCGAATTCTTTTTCTGAAACCCTTGAGGAAGCCATGAAAGCTGCCGATGCCCCTACTATCGGACAATCCTCACGACGCTAATAGTTAAGTGGAGAGCCTAAAGCTTCGGAAGACGAAGTAGGGTTTGAAGGTCCATGTGAACTCACGTGCGAGACTGCTTCGCTTTGCTGAAACGTACTGGATGAAGAAGTCGGAACTTAGGTCAATCTCTACAAAAAGCAGCCGCGAGATCTGAAGCGAATCGTCGATGAGAGAGAAATTCATGCGCACGTTCTGCCTTTAGCATAACGGTTCGTCCTTATCAAACAAAATCAAACCGAGCCTCACTGTGATAGACATTGCGAACAGCATCACCCTTTTGCACTCAACGTAGCCAAAGCATGTCCTTCCAGCAGGAGTTGTTTCCAAACTAACTTCTTACGTGGAACGAGCGAAAGCTTCACGACCCAGAGCGCAAGTCAAAATGAATCCTCGCCAACTTTGCCGTGCGCGGTCTGCATTGTAAAGTCGACTGACATCCAAAGGTTGCGCAAAACGGAATGAAACTGGCAGAGTAACTGTGGCCATACTTTTTTTCCTAAATCTATACGTCCTTTCAGTAAAAAGAAAGACGCTATTTCGAATAGTAGAGACTACTCCTTGGCAACTTGCCATCCATATTTTAGCAAAACTTCGAGCCACGCCATTAAGGTCGTCAAATATGCTGCGTTTTCAGAATTTGAAGTTGGGAGCCGAAAACTAAATGTCTCGACTCCACCTTTCTTACATTACTTTCCTTTTACCGTCCATTCCGGTCATTTCGAATTAGTTACTATTCATAGTCAAAAAGTGTGCGCTACTATAAGCTGTATTCGGGGGCATGCTTGTGTAATAACTCATCTGGCTGCGCTGTTCCCAGTTCTACGCAAGGAGTCCTTCGGATAAAGATCTTTGATGTTTTTTATTTTGGACAGCATTTAGCGCTAAAAGGTGTGGGGGGATGACCGTGAGCCAGGGGGCCCCAAGTTTTCGCTTCTGGTTTTTGTAAAGGAGGAGGAGAACTGTTGACGGGTAAACCACTTCCAAAAAGCTCGGAGCTTTTTACCCTTGGCTTAGAGAAAAAGCTTTCCCGAACGTCTGTAAAAGAGGGAAAACAGGTGCTCTCCGGCTTAGAGGGGGCATTTCACTGGTTACCATCGATCCCTGCTCATTGTCGATGCTTCCTATTAACCTGTATACTCTTGTTTGTAGAGCGAAGCAAAAGCAGAAGTTCCATTCCTACTTGAAAATAGTCTACAGGTCTCGTCAAGGTGAGACGTGAGCGAAATTGGCAGGAATGACAGGAAAAAGTATTTTGTGTACAAAGAAGTGTCCCCCTCCATCTCCCTCCTTCAAGCCGAACAGCGCCGAAAATGTTAGTAGTGGTTTCGAATGACTATGGTGATCTGCAGCAGCATACCTGGTGCGTTGAAGTAACGTCCAAAATGAGTGCTGTGCTTACTGCCTTTGCTGGGTTTGTACCCGTACAAAACAGCTTCAAGGGGTTTGAGTTGGTTCTCAAGAAAGTATCTAGCACTTCTTAAGAACACGCTAAAAGCGTTCATAGTCTATCTCTACCTTAATTGACCCTGTCTTTCTGGTATAAAATTTGTCTTTTCCAGGCTAGAATGTGTCACCTTATTCTTCCAGTTTTTCTCGTGTTTTTCACTGTTGAGGAATATTTGCTATGAGAAATTTCTGTTAGGTTGCGCTCTTCAATCGCCTTCGCTCTCAGACTGTCAGCACTCGTTACTTGCATGTGGATAATGGTGCGTTCCATGCGAGTTCAACCAAATGGGGAGCTTTCACCATTCATTTATGTGAGTTAGCGCTTCTTTTCATGGAATTAGCTCTCGTGACTGAGACTTACTCGGACTTGCGCCAGTTTCAGTTGACGACGAACCAACAGCCCCAGAATCTGAAAATTTCACCGTGAAAGATGGTTTCGTATACTATGGCTCAGTTGTGAAGCTGGTAGATAGCGTGACAGGCATAGCACTACCTCGTCTCAAAATACGAAAGGTTTGTGTCGGAATACGCCATAGAAATTACATTACTAACCGGTTTCAAAATTTCTAGGTGGATAAGCAGCATGTTATCCTTGACGCTACGACAAATGAAGAGCCAGTGTCGCAACTACACAAATGTGCCTTTCAAATGATTGACAACGAAACTGTCTACCTGTGCCTCAGTCACGACAAGATTATTCAGCATCAGGTTGGTCGTAGACCTTCAGAGATCTCCTTCAAGCCCCGTTACGTCTCAACGACGCCTTTCATGAGGCCTCATCGATTTTTGCCCACTTCTCGGCTACCGTATACGTGCCCTCGTTGCTTGTGTTTACGCACTCGATACATTATCCTCGCGACCTAGTCGGCTGGCTATTTTCTCACATATCTCAATCATTTGCTGATTTCTCCTCTTCCATGTAATGAGTTGCACACCAGCACACAACGATGGTGGCGTAATCAGGGCACGTGGTGCAGTGGGGACCAGCAAAGGGGACATCTTGGCCGCTGGTTAGAGGTGGGGAGGGGTATTTTTACCTTGTGGGAGATGTTTTCGGCTACCGACTTTTCTCCGTTTTTCCCATTCGCTTGCGCTATGTACTCATTCCCCCCCCCCCTTCGCCCCCGCTCGACTGCACTTTTTTTGAGGAAGCCGGACTTCCCAGGAAAAAGACTTTCCTGGAAAGTGGTATAAGATTGGGAGAATCTGGGAAAATGGAATGTAGAATGGGGGGCGAGGGTCATACTGGAGGACGAATCTTCAGGAGTGGGGTTTTATTTCGGTCGCTGGGAAGGAGGGAAGGGATCGTGTTTGCGCTCGTGAAAAATGTTTTTATCGTGTTTGCTCGTGAAAAATGTTTTCGGTTGTTGCCTTTCTCAGTTTCACCCGCTTCGCGTCGCTATATACCCCCCTTCCCCTTCCCCTTCCCCTCCACCGCCCGGCCACACTGTAGTTCTATGAGTAAGCTGCAGAATTTTAGAAAAACCACTCCGGAAAAGTGGAAAAGTGGTAGGAAGTTGGAAGAATTTCGGAAGATGGGAGCTAGCATGGGCGATGGGAAAGGCGCGGGTCAAATTATAGGAGGAAATTTAGGGGTGTGGTCGCATTTTGGTCGCTATGGGAGAGGGTGTAATGTTTTCGGGCGTTGACTTCCTCAGTTGTTCCTGCGCTGTATGTCCCTCCTCCCCCTTCTCCCCATCCCACCCCCGCTCGACTGCAGTTCTTGGGAAAACTGGAAAATTTCTGAAAAAAATCTCCGAAAAAGTGGTAAGCAGTCGGGAGAATTTAGGAACATGGTAGGTAAGGTGGGGCATGGGAAAGAGGATTGCACCAGAGTAAGGAATTCCGGAGGGGGAGGGGAGAAGATCATACTTTGCAAATTTTTTCCCCAACGACAGGACGTGCCCTCGTCCTAATACATGCAAAGACATTGACCTTTCTGTTGTTCAGGCAACTCCAATTGATGCGACTCATCACCAAATCAGCGACGGTGCTGCATGGACCATCATTTCTACAGACAAGGTACTACTGGAAGTTTTGTTTAGTCACTCCACCACTGCTTCGTGCTCTATATTTCACAATTTTTTAGGCTGAGTACCGTTTCTTCGAGGCAATGGGTCCTGTATCACAACCGATTACGCCGGTGCCAGTTGTGAATGGTTTGGATATCACGGGCAGCGATTCAATGGCTCGCATAGAGCTAACTGGCTATAATATGAAACCAAATTTGAAAATCTGGTTTGGTACCACTCCAGTGGAAACCATTTACAGGTGAGGTAATATTTTTCAGTGGTGTACAGTGATAAATACCTTCGGAATTTTTACAAATGGAAAGAAAGAGAACACGAACCCTCAGATTCCAAAGAAGAAGCTCAGGACCTAGCCCACAGATGTCTTCGAGATCTAAGGGTTCGTGTACCTAAGCGTGGACGGCTCGAAGACAACTTTTCTCTCAGCTCAGATCCCGAAGTCGTGGGCAGGACTAGATGACTGGTGTTGGCATGAAGTCCCCAGGAATGTTTCCGAAGCTAAAAAATTCTGATAACTAAAGATGCTGACGGACATGTACGCTAGTTCTCTCTGTCCCCGTCGTTTTCAGGCATTTTCTGTTCTTACCGGTTTTTTTTTCAAGAGTTGTGTTCGGTTTCTAAGAAAGTGCTGAATTTAATCCTAAAGTGCAGTGGTAGCAGAGCCTAGAGAATGGGAAAAGGAAAAAGTCAGCTGCCTCAGATATTGGGCGTTGGAAGAAACTTACACGCAAACAGTTTTGAGTACCAACCCTCTGAACCCCGACTCTCTAGATGTGACGAGTCAAAATGTTCGTTGTGATA
>MU932555.1:0-10911 GCA_036418165.1 Cooperia oncophora | reverse complement strand
GCGAGGTAGTGTTCACATCTTGCAACACGGCAAATTTATTTATTTATTAGAACACTCAAAGGTGTGCTGAAAGAAAGTCAGATAACCTTGAAAAATATGAAGCCAGCATAATATTAAACTGTAACATAAAAAGAACTGCACAGGGGCCAAAAACTGGAAGTATAAGCCGCTGCTTAGACAGGTTAAGTTCCCACATTATTGCCGACGTGTGGACTGAGAAAGTGTCTACAAAAGTAGAGGACCTTCACCTTTATCCATGCGTTGCCAGCTACCCTGATGGCACATGACAGCCCTACTGCACCCTCCGGCCAGCGTAGCAAAGTCTGATGGGGAAGGCTGGGCACAGCGATCCGGCTCAGACACTTACGGCGCCCTACCGCACCGCAGCGCTTAGCCCGTGTCGTCTTATCACTATGACAGGTTGAGCCCGAAGGTACCCTTTACCCGCAGAGGCGGCCGACAGAGAGGCCTGGGCTGGGGGCGGGGGGCTAGCCTGCGCTTGCACCTACTGCCGGCGCATGCAACACGTTTGGGCTTTGAAACCATGGCAGTTCTATCAGGAACCCGAAACATGATTAGACGAGAGGGTGGCCAGATCCTAGATCGAAATACTGAGAGAAACCATATCTAACGATTTTCCAAGAATGGAATTCCTTAGAAGTTCCCAAGTACCACTCAGCTGCTCCTCACATTCGACCACATTCTGATTATTCTTCACTGGAAAGTCTTATGATACTGAAGACGATTCTCGCGATCAAGTGATCAGCGAAATGTCTGCGTGCATTTGGGTCTAGGGACAACTAAAACTCAGCCCCTTTAATGGCGCCAAATTTCTGTTTTTCTCTGCGCTCTCACGTCTGCATGGCGTTCTGTGACTTCCCTGACCTTTCACAGTCCAACATTTCACGCATAATAAGTAGCTCATTCACCCCGGTGTCCTCTCCTTCCGAAAGGAATCGTCTCCTGGCTCGCGACATGTTCATACCTCTCATATCTTGGCCGGCCGCCGTTCTTTCTTTGTCTGCGCTCTGACCTTTCGCAGCAGGACCCACCAAAAGTTCTAGTTGTCACGTAACGTGCATTTGGGTATCCAGGTCCGCACCCTTATAGCGTGTAACACTTTCGTCTCTCGAAAGAGCTAAATAAAGCGGCCATGGACTAAGGACCCATACTCATTTTGTTCTTTTCAGCCTGCAAGACAACGACTTACACGGTGAGTTACGTGTACGCATTCTGATGCCAGCAGCTTCGTAGGACGACTTCATGTGCTTGTCGGAAAGGAATACAAGCTAATGAACTCTTTTGCTATCTTGATAGTTGTTCTGCTGTCAATGGACACCTTTCCTTGAAAAAAATGGCAAGCAATAGGAGCCCATTTGTAAGGCTGGATACGTTTCGACCTGCTGAATTCAAAAGTGATACAATCGCGCTGGTCCAGAAGCTCGTATTGCAGTCTCACTGCGGTTCTGATTCCATGAACAATTTTCGGTTTTTCTCGACTTTCAGTGTTTTTTTCATTAGAATCATTGAGAACTGCGAGATGCGATGAAACGATTTGCGAGTCATGGTTAAGGAACGAGGAATCAGTAATGGTGTCCGATTCTTGCAGGAAGTACGGCGCAAACTCGTCGTGTCTCGTAGCAAACTCCAATCGTAATGCCAATATCTTGTTTTATTGAACATTTCGTAGAAACTGGAAAATTAAACAAAAGCTATTAAATTCTCACATAAAAATTTTCTGAGCACTTGTAAATAAATATGTCTGAGCTATACGCTAGCACTAGATCAGACAACCGAGAATAGGAGAATCTGCGCCAAAAGACTAGATAGAATCGATCGACTCCTTTAGCCAACATAGCTGAGGGAATAGGAGAATAATGAGTGGAGAATATGAGAACCGGGTAGTCGGAATCGATCGATTCCCATCGAATTTCTAGATGAGAGAGATTTCTTCTTCTGACTCTCAGCATTAATCACTTCATAATTCGTATAGTAATCAAATTCTAATACGATTCATTAGCACCACACAAAGTTAGGACGAGACCTATAAAGCAGAGATGCACGCGAACCAACTACCGAAAGTCAACTGAAACTTCATAATAAGTAGGCAAAAAGGGGAGAACCACCGAGAAAGACATAAGGTATGAAGGTATATATGTACGAAAACAGTAGTCCATGAAGTAATATATGTAGACAAAAAAAGTGAAGGCCCGCTAGGCGATAGTTGGAACGGCCCCTATTTGGGGGAACAGAGTAACAAACGGTTCGCAGGCTTAGTCAGAATCGAAGGGCGCGCACTAAACCGCGATGCCTTGCTCGAAATGACGAACATATCACTCAACGGTAGCACTATTTCTCATGGCTACGCAACTTGATCGACCCTACTGATTGATATATGATCGCTCTTCGATCCTGCTCGCATCAGACCCTGAAAAGCAAAGATTTGTATTTGAGGCTAGGTACAATATATTGGTACAGGCGTTCATACTTGCGGTAACGACGCTTTGGCGCCACGGCGTTGACGCGAATCGGATGCATCCCAAAGAGCATGCGCATCGATCGCGTCGACGCACGATCGAATCGCTACCGTCCCGAAGTCTAAACGCTGCCGTACCGGCAGATTGGAGGAGACGGACAAGAGAATCGCAATTTGTCGCTTCGCCGCGCGCTGCGATGGGCGCGGCTTTATCTTAATTCTGTTAATCTGTTGATTGTTTGAGCACCGCATGATGGTGGACCGCCCGTCATCGTAGACATTCACGCCCTTATTGTGGTGTGGATTGTCTGTTTTTGTGGCGGTCGGGGGGGAGGCTACTCGGCCTCCGTCATTCGTGAGGCGACGTCGCAGCGACGCTCACCAGCACCGCGCGAAATTACGATTTCTTTTGTCAGCATAATGCCTGGCAATGAGCTGCGTTCATTACTTTAGGTCCAGGGTTCGTAAGCGACTAGAAAGTATCAGGATGTCCTGTAGCACTTCTGAGTGCATCGCAGCGTCTGCGACGCACTGTCCGCGAAAATTCAAAAATATCAAATCAAACGCTGGTGTTTGCTCGGAACGGTACCTGTACTTCCAGTCGTTTGAAACGCTGACGTACACTCGAAACTCTCAAACACTCTCTTCACACAGAACTCTGACGCAAAAGATGAACTCAGTTCTACTGTAGCTTTTGCGCCAACACTGTCTTTCTTTCAGATAGCACTTTCAGGTTCGGTGAATGGAGAGTCAGTAGCATTAGCAAAAACGATTCAATCATTTACCCATCCATTATAAAGAGAAGAAATCCCACGCTACCGAAGTTTTAGCTCTTATTTTAGAGTCAAAACACCCAAAACTGGTCAGGTCCATACTTTTTCGTACTCACCAAAAAAATGGACATGGACAAAGAAGATAACAGTTAGGTGATCCATTTTCTGAACTACACGTTGGATGGGGTCAAACCTACCAGCTTATGCAAACAACTTTCATTTTTCTTCCGAAAGTGCTTGGAACGCACCATTTCTAGGAATGGTGCATGAACAGCACCGGTTTCTTCGCGAGAAAAACAAAAACGACTGAATTAAACCTTACCCCGCTTTAAGATCTCGATATCCTTAACACGTTCCATTGGATTAGGAGCATGAGGTCGTTCATCTCGCCGACAGCCTTTCGTTTTGGTGATCTTGGACCGGCCGCGAAGCCTTGTATGCCTCGAATGCACTGCTCAACTGAAAGTTGTGGTAAAATTGAAAGTCGGCGGAACGAGAAAAAATATCAGTTGTCACACTTACGGCGTCATGAATTGTGTCTAGTTCGCTTGCTTTCAAGACAAACATCACATCTTCCACATTTACTGTTTTTCGTTTCTTCGAGGCTGCGTGTTCTTCTGCTTGCGATAAAATGTAAAGAATGAAGACAGAGCAAGCACGCATCATGTGGATTCGTGCATCCTGAAACTCATTAAAATTTACATATCGATTACAATATATAGACTTGCAACATGACTCATGGTCTCACTTAAAGACGCATTACGTAAATGCTTCGTAGATACAGCCAGAATCTGAAAGCAGCAAGAGGCAAGGTTGCGAGCTACATTATGCCATCTCCCATAGAGCGGCACAGGCGTACCTCACGTTCACTGGCGCAAATGCTGTGGCGTATCACAGGTTGAGTTCTGCGCGGCGCCAGCTGTTTTTCTACCTTGTTGAAGCGGAGCAAGTGACAACAATTGTCAGAAAACAAGCTGACGCTGCGCGAAACCCAGCCCAACTGACACGCCCTAGCATCCGCGGCGAACAAACCTGTTTATAGATGTAGGACAGAGTCGGCACAGAAGTATAGAACGACGCAGCCATCGCCAGTACTCTCCACTTTGCTCTCTGATAAGTACGATATTCCGAATAATAGAACACCAGAAGCTCTGACATAAGCCTGACCACGCCTTCTTCAGTCCAGCTAAACCCATAACTATTCCGATGTACGCCTTTAGTACTTGTGTCACCTGTGTGTTCTTCTCCGCGTCCCTAGCGTCTCTTTTCACGTTGAGACGGTCTTTAGGACCACGCGAAGTCGCGTGCGCGGCAATCTGCAATTACCTGCGGCATACGCTTGCAACCCACAGCAACCCACTGCGTTGTGTTTGCGTTGTTCGTAAGGTTGTGTTCGCTTGAATTTTCAGTGGCGCTCTTCACTCTGGTAGGAGCTGGATTTTTTATGGGCGTGAGATTTTATTTTAAAGAACTGGAGTGATTACATAGCAGCTATGACATATATAGAAACCTCCACAGATTACTCGCAATCTAATTCAGCTTACTCATATGACTCCTTCGTCCTTATGACTGTCACAGTGCTTTCTCTACAGCATACTCCCAGGGACTGTACCTATTGTCGTATTGTTGAGGTACGGCGGACTGTCTGTGGAGAAAAGAGCAGCTAAATATCCCTGTCGCGATAACAGAACCATCTCGAGCGCACCGCATGTAACCATACGGTATTTGTGCTTGTCGCGCGCGACGCCGCGTGGTCCTACCACCACATACCTCATTTCATTATAGTGTAGTTCGCTGCGGACGGTTGGTGCGGCTGCGTTTGGCGCGGTGCCAAACTCGTTCTACACCAGTTGTTGAAGCGGGCAAGTGACAATACTGTATCATATCCTTCGTATTACTCGTCTTCTACCACTTTTTGTCGCATGCGCTCTTCAACAAGAAGGCAGAGAACGGCTTTGATAGGGTGACACACTCATACTGGCTGACACGCCCAACCGTCCGCAGAGAACTAGTGCACATGCTCGTCAAGAATGAGAATGAAATGAATGAATGAGAATGCTCGTCAACGATGATAATCAAGCGGAAATCATTTTGGGAAATTTCGACCCGTTCTCCCAATTTCGTCTGCATTTTCCCTCAATGGTATGTCCTCAAACTAAGAAATGCAGCGAAGAAGTCGTTTGCACGGCATAAATCTGAGTGAACTGAGATAGTCTCGCAAATTATAGATCTGTGCTGTGTGAGGGAAAAGTGAAGTCCTTCATGAAACAGTAACGTTGGAATACTAGTCCAATCTAGCTCCCAAACAGACTTTACTTAAAAGCTTTGGTAGCATAGTAACAATAAAGTTAACTTCTGCATATGTCCACAAAAGTTTCGGTGCTAACGTATTTGGGGGGGGGGCCACGCGGCTCGCGGCGAGTGATGACTCATCGACTCTTCTGCTTCCTCCTCGGCAAAATAGAAGTAACCTCATGTTTAAGACATGGATATAACACCGTCCTAGCTATATTTGAAAGCTTAAGCAGTTAACGCTGAAAAGTGCGAAGAAACAGTTGTAGGCTGGAAGATTTTGCCTAAAATACAAACGATTGTTGCCTTTTTGTTGATTCTTGACTATAAAAGATCAAATATTTGTTGTTTTCAGCTTCTGTGGGATTTCTCAGCAAGTATTCGGTGAATCTTGTTTGTTTTATTCTAATTTTGCTGCTAGATTAGCGCTCTAAGTATGTCAATGAGTGAAGAGCCGATGAGTCATCACTCGCCGCGAGCCGCGTGGCCCCCCCCCCCCCAAATACGTTAGCACCAAAGTTTCCATTACGCCTAGTGGATTAATTCCAAGTACTTGAAGTAACTCAATGAAAAAAATGAATTACCTTGGACAAAGCGGCACCACTGGGGAGAACAGCTTTCATAAGGCGATTCAGAACAGCCATAGGCAGTCGAAGGTCATCGATTTTGGGATCACTCATGATCAAAACTAGTAATAGATATTGAAGTAAAGCCACTGAATACGCAAAAATAAAAAGTCATTGAAAGCAGAAAAACCACCGCGATAAAACATGTGCTGTTTGAAAAATCATTTCTCGCGCTTTTATCAAGGATGCGGACAATACACGCTAAAAGACGGCTTTTCAGTGAATGCATTGAAACCTCAGATTGCTTGAAAACCTGATGAAAAGGAAACCACACCTTGAGGTGTATGGACAGATACCAGTCAGTCCTGCCATCGACGGAATTTCCGCTAAACATGACCCACCCAGGATTTCCTCCTCTGGTAGACTCCATCCCCTCCCTTAGTCTGTCTACCCTATTCCTCAATTTTGCCAACTTCCTACCACTTCTACGCATTTTTTCTGGAAATGTTCTTCTGGAAGTTCTCCAGTTCTTCCCGGAAAAAGTGCCTCCTAAAGGAGACGGTGTGCAGCGCACTAAGACGGGAAAACCAATACGCGAATAATTTGCTCTGAAGCAAGTACATCCTCCATCCTTCCAGCGACCAAAGAAAGCCTCCGTCGCTGAGAATCCTCGACCTGCCCTTGTTGTGATGCTTCTGATTCTGGGCTTTAGAAATTGCCCCATTTTTGCTGAATACAAAAGCGCATGGGTGCTAAGTGTTAAATGTGCTTTCAGTTTCCATTTGAGAGCGATTGGTACATTTTTTCAATTGTGAAGTTTCTCGCGATTATATTAACGTTGCACAGGGTACATTAAGACCATCTATCAAAATGCTTTTATAATGCCCCTCCAAAAAGCATAACAATACATTTCATCACATCACTTCAGAAACTGTCTAATCTAATGTTTGTACAGTTAATTTCACCACAACCAGGCGGGTAGCAATCAGCTGACCCGCGGCATTGCTACCAATTTTTGTTTTCCTCCTAGGGCCGTATGCTATACTTCCCTTCGAGGGGAGATATCCCCCTAGTAATTTTCCACCTCTCTGCTCTTATCTCTGGGGAGATATCCCCTAGTAATTTTCCACTCTCTGCTCTTATCTCTGGTGACGCTCTCTCGTCTCTCTGGCTCTCGCCGCTTTGCATCCATACTCTTTTGGCGCACGCTCTGTGCGAATAGTATAGAGTGAGGTAGCTACAGCGAATATAGTACAGCGCAGAGTATAATCGATAGCTTCCCTCTCCCAACACATGCCGTTGGGGGAGCCTCCGAGGTGACTGGGGGGAGCAGAGATGCAGCAGAGAGACGAGGAGCATTGATAGAGATAACTACAAACAGCGTGAGGTTTAGCAGGGATATCTTCCCCTCAGGGGAAGTATAGCACTATGGCCCCTTAAACTGATCGTGTCCGATCGCCATTGTTAACAAGCAGCCGCCAGGTAGGCTCCATGCGCCGCCTGCGCTCGCGCGCCCCTGCTGTCGTGACTTGCGTACGACCTGGAAGCGTCCGTGGTATGCGCCGTAACAATATCATGCTCCATTCGTCATCGTACCGTATCCAGTAGTTCAAACGATGCTGCCGACAGCTCAAACGATGGAAGAAGCTGGAAGCGCGGGAAGCTACTCTGCTTCTCTATACTCAGCCCGCGCGACCCGCCAGTCCTCAGTTGTTTCGTCATGTCTTCCTGCTGAGCGGCTGGACTCTCCATCGTCTCATCCCGGCCGAATGGGCCGTTATGCTACCACGTCACATCTTTCCTACCGGTATGTTGTGCTGTTCTAATCATGCCTTAACCTTCTCTATATTGTTCTCATCTATTTGGTAGTCATGTAATAGTCATTTATTCTATTGCATAATAGTATAGTCAATATGAATAGTTATTCAATAGTCTTCTGTCATGTAGCAATAGTCGGCACAACTATCGGTTACATATTTATTAGTCTTCTATTCTATCACCACGAATAGTAGCCATAGGCCTAACATAGGTTGGGTTAGGCCTAACATGCCCGTGGCGGGCCGGCAGGCATCTGCCCCTTGCTGAGCATTCCAATCGCGCGACACAACCCCACAAAAGGGTGTGGGCCCTTCCAATACCCACGTTCTGCGTGGTCGGGTATGGTAACCGCCGATGCATCTCATCTCTCTAACACCCGGTCACGACACTCCCCCCTCCCACAAACCTTCAACGAGCAACTCCTAAGTAGAGCTTTATACTTCGCGACAGCGCAAGCATCGCCCTTCGGACTCGGACGATCTAGCGATCGCCGCGATCGTCGGTACACGTCAGAGCGCGCTCAAACGCTATTACTTGGGCCGTTCCGAGTGCTGCTAGGAGAAATCGGCCTGATTTCGGTAGCCTTTTCTTCTTTAATTTGCCATGCTTCTGTATCGAAGGCTCCTTCTTCACTTAAGCAGAGATGGGACAAACTTTATGGTTGTTTTTCTATTTTCTTCTTCGCATTCAGCGATAAACATAAGCAGAAAAGCTTCGCGGAGTTCCATTGAGGGTAAGTTTCCTAGTGTTTTTTTTCATTCTTAGAGCTAATACATGAATTTGCGAAGTTTCGCCTCCTTGATGCATAATCCCTTTCTACCAGCTTCTCTAGATTCATGCTGTATATGTAGCCGATTAAAACATCAAAATCACAAAAGTTAACCACCGATTCCCACCACGGCCTAGGAATGCCGAAAAGTAAAATACGCCCCCCCCCCTTTATTTTCTTCCAACAACGAGCAAGTACGATCCCCTTTCCCCCCTTTCACAACGCCTATGAAGCGAGAAAAATCAACTATCAAAATAAATTTTTCTCGGCCCAGATGTGAGCCCTCATCTCCTTGACGGCCAAAACGACCCCCTGTTGGGGATTCCCCAACGATGTGCCCTGAAAACGAATATCGTATTTGCAATCATGGCACCGCTGTCGACTTGGCGTCACGGCTTCGCCTACCAAAGTCGTCATTATCCGACTACCGTAGCTCTACGTACCACTGCACCAAAAGCCTCATGTATACAGATAGCGCAGTTGTTCCATGGTTCTTACGTGGTCAGCTACTGCTGCTTCGCAGTAAACCACACCTCTGAAAGCGCGCGGCACCTTTCCCGTTCGAGTGACAATTTCATGCTTCATTGCCAGCCATCGTTTTTCACGACAAGGGGATGGTTATGAACCTCCCATGGATATTTGAATGTGAGACTTTAGATTTACATCGATAGGAGCATCGAATCGCTGATCTACAAATATGCCGATTAAAAGTGCGCTACGGGCGACCCTCCCAGACAAGATCTGGAGTGGTCACAGTTGAGTTTCGGCTTCGTAAGGCCGGCTGCTATCGAGTGCCTCGCAGCCACCGTGTGGCCTCGTGGTAATGGTCTCGCTTCAAGTGAAACGCATGCGGGTTTGCATCCGGTTGGCGCGATTGGCGCGAAAATTTTTGCTTTGCTCCGTATAAGAGCTTCAACTCTAATTTTCGAAATTCTTCCGAATTTACGGCCCAGCAGGGCAAGTAGATCAAGTACATCAAGTATATGACGTACTCGATCTAGTATGGATTTGGTCATATCTGCCCTCTCTGAACATATTACCCATCCGACAATTCAAAGTTTTAGCGAGAAATTCGTTCATGGGAGATTTCGACCCCTGAACACGAATATCACATCCTTCGACGAAAAAACGCTCGTCTGGCCAAATTGCGATTCTGGGCAAAACTTTGAATTGTCGGATGGGTAATATGTTCAGAGAGGGCAGATATGACCAAATCCATACTAGATCGAGTACGTCGTATATATACTTGATCTACTTGCCCTGCTGGGCCGTAAATTCGGAAGAATTTCGAAAATTAGAGTTGAAGCTCTTATACGGAGCGAAGCAAAAATTTTCGCGCCAACCGGATGCAAACCCGCATGCGTTTGACTTGAAAGCGAGACCATTACCACGAGGCCACGGTGGCACTGCCGAAGCATCGATCAGCAGCGCTTACGAGCCAGAACTCAAACTTTGACCACCCAGATCTCGTCTGGGAGGTCCCCGTAGCACTTTTAATCTGCATATTCGTAATCAGCATTCGAGGCTCTATCGATGTACCTAGGTCTCCATTCAAAGTTCCATGGGAAGTTCAAACCATTCCCTTGTCAGTGAAAAACGATGCTGCAATGAAAGCATGAAAATTGTCACTCGAACGGTCGAAGAGTTCTTATCGGGGAATCAGATGAGGGCGTAATGTTGGAGGTGGAGCTCGTTGGATACGTACAAACTGGGTATCGATGGGGTTCTATCCAGGGCAGGTGGCATGTTTTCCTATTTTTTTCTCTCCACTTTTGGGTTACTCAGCTTCTCATCATCTATATTCTAACCCTTAATCCACTATATGTGATGGCGAATGACGCGGGTTCTGCCTTTAATGGACCCTCAAAATTCGAGATGATGTCACGCATGTAGTGGAAAGCCGTTTTTTTGCTGATAATACTGGACTTCCTATGTGTCAGAGTTTTACAGAGAAACTCTTTGCAAGCTCATTCAACGCAATGAAGGCCGTGCTCCTCTCGTTCTGGATCGTCGCGCTTATGGTAAGCTTTTTAAGAGATACGATATACTTGCCTAGGTCCCATCATGGCATCATTGAACAACTCTTTCAGATGTGTTCTCTCATCGGAGTGGCGAACGCGTGCCTTGTTACTGAATGTGGTCCAGATTACATAGGGTTTGGGAGAAAAAAGTAACTAAAGTGATTCCGTTCAACCATTGCTAAATAAACAAGCTTTT
>MU932547.1:0-12276 GCA_036418165.1 Cooperia oncophora | reverse complement strand
GAAACGGTGACAAACAGTCAGCGACAACCAAGTCCACCAGAATGCACACCGTCAAACAAGGCTTCAGCTGTGCGTCACCGTCATCAAGGATCAAAGAAGCCACACAACGCCGAGCCAGTTCCAGAACACATCGAGGGTGAGGTTGTCAACTTTCTTCGACGATAAACTTCCAACCAACTCCGGTCACTAGGTACACAACAGGGGTCGTACTTGTACATTGTTGGGAGGGGGAGACGTCGTATAAACTTTCTGGCATTACTAAGACTGATGGGAGTGGTGGTTGACTTCTCGTGATTTTCCTGTTTCATGCGTACTATGTACCTATCGGCAAAATTTTCGGGGAAAAGTAGGGGAAGTTTCCGGGGAATTTTGGAAAAAGTGTTAAGAAGTTGGGGAAAATCTGAGAATTGGTAGAAGGGAGGGAGTCGTATTGTCTAACGGCTTTTTCACATGTGCTATTTACCTTCCCCCACCCCGCTTCACGGCTCGATTAGATGAGGAGGGACAGAGGGCCGCAGGGGGTGGTACCAACTTCCCAAAAAAAGGGGGGGGGGAGAGAGAGAAGATTCTCGACCAATGATGTGTCCCGACCTATAGGAAGACTCAAAGTACCAACAAGTGGAAAGAAATTCTTCAGCAAGCATTGACTGTTGTTAGCCAGCTCTTTATTCCGTCCTAAGAAAAAGAAGGGTCAAGGACCGGTGGAGGTCATGTGGAGTCTACGTCACCGTCGATGAAGCATGTGATCAAGCCAGTGGCAATCGAACCACATATACATGGAGCGCTAATCCGTTTTACTTTGTTGCGTTTCTGTTGAGTATTTGCTCTTTCACTGGTTCATTGGTGGAATATATTCGTTGGAACTCTTGGAAATGCCACTTCGCAGCATATTCCAAGTTTTTTGTAGCCCACGGAAGGCTGACTGTGATGAGCCTGAGCAAAACAGCAGTCTAGTCTTCAAAGAGCTGATGGCAATATGAACAAGAATGTTATCCGCTACCTTTGGCACCGACCCCTCCAAGCGCTTCCTCAAACTCTTTCTTTCATGCCGAGGTTCATTGAGAGTCGAACATGGCGTCTTTCTCCTCCCTGGCGCCAGCATGATAGCTGTCGATGCTGAAATATAGCTGTCGATGCTGAAATAATGGATCTGCATAAGGACGATGTCTACAGTCAATCGACAATCTTCCACGACGCTAAAGCTTCAGAGTGGCAGCCTACAAACAGCAGTCATCAACAACATACAGTTTGAATGACGAAGTGATGTTTGGGTATAACTGTGAACTTAGCCTGAGGGAGCTGTGGGTCGGTAAACTGCTGGATGAAGAAGCTGCATCCTTGGTCAATCCGTACGCAAAGCAGCTACGAGAGCTGAAGCGAATCGTCGATCAGAGGGAAAAATTCGTCCGCACAGTCCGTCTTCAACGTGATGGTGCAGCCCACTCCGTCCAAAAAAGTTCGAGCCGAACCTCATGCAAAAGAGCTGGATGGCTCTCCCCTGCACCCCAGACATTGCTCATTCTAACTGCTAGTTACCTCTCGGACATAACCGTTATATGGCCGAGAAAACCTCCACGACTCGAGCCCAAGTCAACATTGAGATGATGTCCAACATTGCGTCGTGCCAGCCTCCATTGTGAAGCGATGGCATCCACGAAGTGCTCGAAAACTGGCAGGGATTCCGCAATAACATAACTGTATTTTGAATCTTGATTGAATTGAATATTGAATTTTGATCATGTACGCCTCCCTATAAAAAGAAAGCGTAGTTTAAAAAAATGTGTTCCCGCCAGGGCACAGCTTCGATGGGATTTTTCCAGCCTGTACGACCCCCCCCTTTTGGGCGAGTTCGCCGTACGACCCCCCCCCCCCTTTTTGCGTTAGAGCCCACGCTACACGTGTAAATTTTGCATAGTGAGTCCAGCGAAAAACATCATAAAAACAAAACAAAGCATATATGAGCTACTGTAATACAGTGCAGATCTGATAATGTCATTGATCGTTCAGAATCTGGCAGTTCGCCAACAAATATCGTTATGAAAAAAATTCACACCGAAACAGTGCCCAATTCCATGCTACTTTTCCACGGTTTCTATGGAATCTCCTCCTCCTCCTCCTCCCGCCCCGTCTCCCACGAAAGAATGGTGCGAGGGCGAATAAATAAACGATACGCATCAAACTTTTCGCCGAAACGCAGCGGTTCGGCGAAAACGGAAAAAAACAAAAGATGCGTATCGATACGCATCAAACACAAAAAGATGCGTATCGATCCGGATACGGATCTTTTTTTTTTTTTCCGTTTCGAGCCGAACGCAGCTGTACGGCGAAAAACCGAAAAAAAACTGAAGAAACTGAAGAAATAAAACGAAAAAGAGAAAAAAAAAAAGAAAACACTGAAGAACTGAACAATCTTCGTTCAACAACACGTGGAATGACAACAACGGCCAGTGGAGAAATTTTCGACGCACGCCAACGTCCGCGCGCAACGTACAGCGAAAAAAGACACTACCGAAAATGTGTGCAGTAAAGTCATTAATATCGATGATGTAAAAAGCGAACTGAAACTGAATAGAATATGAATAGAATACAAACTGAATAGAATATGAATAGAGTATCAATAGAATGAGTAGAATAAAACATCGCAGTCGGTAGCAGAATTCGCATGTCAATTGCAGCTGTGACTGGAGATTTTAGTTCGGCAATTTTAGCCGTCTGTGACAGGAAATCAGGCCTGCCAGGGAGGTGTTGTTTTGAAGACGTAACTTCTTAAAAGCGGACCTGTGGGGAAGGGGAGAACATATTCGTGTAGAGGAAGGTTTGCACTTCCTAAAAGTACTGAAAAGTTTATGAATGTCGCAAAAATCACAGAGAAATCTGCCATGAGGATTTGGGGAGTGATTTCAACTGAACAGGTTTGAATCAATATATTTTTTTGTAACTCAACATTTCACAAATCTGAGAATGGTTTCGAGTGTTTGAAGATTTTCTCTTTCTAAAAACCTCTTGAACTGTTTCTGAAGCTCTCGGGATTCATGAGATCTCGCTATGGGGATTTCTTGAGGAACACTCCCAGCTGCGCGAAAACCCGTTTCCTGTGTACCGTTTCAAGTGAGCGTGTTCGAATAGCCAGGAACGCATGTAGAACGTATCCTGTGGTGGAGCAGGAGCAGATACGCGCTTCGTCAGCGCGATTCACCGCTACTTTGGATGCGCCGCGCCCTGAGGCGTGACAGAAGTAACTGACTGGGATGCTCGTGCAACTTGTACGTAATGTCTGTCCACGCGAGCAAATGTGTGTATAGGATTCAGGGAGGTCCATGGCGAATCTGTGCACTTGTTTACAGTGTTTTCCCTTGCGGATGATGTAGCGTGTCCGTGTCGACGCCGCCAGATCTGTGCTCCGCCAATTGCTGACTCCGATAAAGGAGACCAAGTGCTGGAGAACGTCTGATACGAAAGATATGTCAGATGAAGCTCTCTCGTGAGAAAAAGCAGCCAGCTCGTTGGAGTTGTGTGATTGGTACGACTAGATTGGCTCATAAGTAATGGCGTTCTTTGTCACACAAATTTTATATGGGAAATGGTAATTGTTAACAATATGTTCTATACTGTTTGAGAGATATTCCGCCGCTTCAAAATAGTATGATTGTCTTCCTACTATTTCTTCACTTGGGTCGATTTTTATTTTATTAAAAGGAAAATTTGGGTCGGCCAAAGTGAGTTTGGAACACTACTTTTTGAATTTTATCTCGGCTCTCAATCTGCAGAAGGAGCTCAAACCTTGCGGTGTATATGACCAAAGAAAGATGCGTCTTATGACAGCCTGGAGGTGGTTCAAGCGATCAATAGGCGGGAATTTGGACCTTGTAGAAGAGCATTGCGTGGGGGAGGGGCTCTCGGGGAGGGACAGCCTGCAAAACTTATCCACTTATTCTTGAACGTCTAACATCTATGCGACGGTGGTGCGTGAGTAATGATAATGAGCTGCATTTTAGACCGTTAACGATTCCTCGATCTTCGGCATGATTTTCAGTTAGTAAGCTAATTCTGTAAGCTCTAAGTTGGACAGAATAGGGCATTAGGTCCGGTGCTTGCCTGTGTGGTCGAAACTGAAATCTTCGAATCACTTAAGGTATCATTAGTATTCCTAAAAAAATATAGCCTTTCAGCCATATAGTTAGCAGCTGAGCCCATGCGTTGCTTTTCGTTAGAGGTATAAATTGAGAGGCTATCGAATATGCTCATTTCGCTGAACCTGGCACTCTATTTGAAAGAAAAACTCGAAAATAAAAATACTGTTATGAAGGGCGAGGAATTTTCTGCAAAACGATATAAAACTTCATGACAAAACTTTTCTTCTTCAGCGCGATATTTCGAGCGGGACAAAAACGCCATTACTTACGGGCCGACCCTATACATCATCACATTATTTATCAACTAAGTTGTTCATTTAACCATCAAAACAGGCTGATCCTTCCTCGAGGATATGAAAGAAAGTTACAGTGAGGACATATGTTTGTGTAATCCCTGCGGTGGTGTTCAAACATTTAGAAAAGGCCGAACACCGAGTACCGTAAAGGCGCTCATACGCTCACTCACTAAAGTCAGTTTGGAGTCCGCCGCACGAGCCCTAGACAACTACTTGTGAAAGTTCTAGAGCGCGACGCTATGCAGAGAAGAGCGGCAGTAGTGGTGGAAGCAGCAGGGACTGCGAAGAGCATTTGCAACGCCTGGCGCGACCTCAACAACTCAATGACCAGGATGTTCGGCGTCTCCGACATCCGACAGCAACTGCATCCCGAAGGGCAATGCAGAGCGTCACCTACGACGTCTAGTCTGGTCCCTTTGACAGCCATGTCTACCTGCCACCGTACCACTTTGAGCAGGATGGATATCTAAAAACATGTTCGAATCTACCAATCACTCGACACTATTTCTAAATAAAAATGTAGACATCATTTATGACGATTTTGCAAAAGCCGTCGATAAATTTTGCATCATCAAGCTTGTCTATCTTTTGAAATATGAATTCCACGAGTAGATCACTAAATGATTGAAAGAACTTCTGACAGAGAAAACCTATCAAGTCTGCATCACTTCTCCTTATCAGAAACCTTCAAAATACCGGTGGGATACCTCCGGGGGAGTACGCCCTCACATCCTATTCAATATCTACACGGTTGACCAATCACTGTTCGGAAGAGACTGAGGTATTTTAAAAACAATATGCTGATGACTCGAATATGTATAGGGACGTAAACAGCTCTGAAGTTCGTTCGGAGGGTTTCGAAGGTTTTGTATGTTTGCAAATTCCCACTTCACTCAGAAATAGTTGCTTCTTATTTTTCCAAAAAAGATAGCGACTGGTTTCTCTGTTCTCCTTTGTTATTACCTTACTGGTGATACCTAAATTATTAGAATGGATATTACCATAGGTTCATATTAGCACAGACTTGGTTTCCTTATTCATCACAAAGGTGTAGGAGAGCACTTACTCACATTCACCATATTTTCAAGACTCCCTCTACCAGTGATACTAGAATTCTTCTGAAAGTCTAAAAATCGTTGTACGCCTACCATTGAATGTTCCACTAAAGTTTTCTTAGAAACAAGTTTCTTACAAGAAACGAGACATCGCCTTGATCGAAAGACATACGAGGCAAACTTCACTAGGTAATGGCTTTGCACGAAGTTGTAGCTGCCTATACTCTAAACTCCGGGGCGAAAATCAGAAACCAGCTATCCATTCTATCTAGTCTAGAGTTCAGGCGTAAGTTCAGCTATCTCTGCAATGGTCACCATCTCATAAATGGAAAAGACACGCAAGTCCTCACAACTTTAGAGTTGAGGAAAGGGAACTGACCTCTTCTAAACCAGAAACAACAACTAGAACAAAATCCTCCACTGTTCAAAGTGGATCTGCCTACCTCAGATTAAAATTAATTACCTCCGAAACTGCCTAGTAAGGTTGTGTGGCCCTTCTGTTTTGGTTTTGCCTTCCTTCGTTTCAACGTCCTATCCTTATGAGGCACGATTGATCAATATACACGAGTACCGGAAACTCATCAAAGTACTCGCAAGGGTACAAGATGCCCGTTATAATTTGAAGATCCACGGACTTGAAGCCTTCGACTCGAGCTAGAAGCTGTGAGGTAGAAGCTGTTAGTGAAGTCCTGAGCAACCAAGGTGCTCTACTCAGCACACCAGGATACTTCGTGATGTCTACATGGACTTTACGAGCCAGGATGTTACTACAGCCATAAAGATATCATCTCGGACCATGAAAAAAAGAGAGTGTTTAAGCAAAGCCTCGTGACGTATCATACCTCCCACTGGAAATTGGGGAATATTTGTGAAAGATCGACGGCCCGGTAACTACATCACTTCCGCGTGCTGACGATACAGTTCTGATAAAACCAAACACTGCGCAAGCAGAACGACTGCTGGCTGGTTTCTAGTCCTCAGTTTAGGTTGCAGATTAATTGGGTTGTAGCTGATCTAACCAAAGACGATGTTCATGAAAGAGCGTGCTGGTTTCTGAGGTGGTGACGCGGCAATTGCTACACTGGTAGCCTGGGTGGGGAGAATCAATCATGAATCGAATCACGTTGGCACACGGAGGCCGGATGGCAGGAGGAAGTGAGTGGGGCTTGAGAGCATTCAAGAGCATGGTCAGAGGCAAGCGAAGACGAATGAAAAGCAGCCCGTCCGTGCCCACCTCTCTTCGACTCTGCGGTCCTTCCTGCCCTAACTTACGCTTCCGAGACTTGGACTCTTCAAAAGCACGAAGATTATGAGGTCAGCGTCATTTAGGCGATGTTCGAAGTTCCCCGACCAGCTATTCCAGCTGTTGATCTGGATGCAATGTCTAAGTTGTTTCACGGATCGGCCATCATAACACGCTCCAGATGACGGTTCATATATGGGTGAGGCGCACGCCATCGTCCGTGGGAATCAAGGGCAGGAGAAAAGTCGCATTGAGGGGAGGGGAGGTGATTCGTGAGAGGCGCAGGGACTCGGGATTCAAGGGGAGTGGGTGAGGAGAGTAAAATACGCCGTTTCGTGGAAGTGACAAGTGTGTCTTCATGGTTCTTTGTTAAAAAGCACGGTGGAGAGAGCGTGTTGAAAGCGAGGCTGGCAGCTCAGGAAAGTAGCGGAGCAGGGGTGACAAGAAAGAAGTACGGTGACCGCCTACAGAGACGCCATGAATTGATAAAAGCGGAAAGCTGTAACCACCTAAACTTATAGCCCTCGAAGCCGTCTACTTGCACTAGAACCATTTACTTGGCACGGAGAAAGCCTAACATACTTTACATGTTTCAACACCTCCTGTGTGAGAGTCGGATGTCAGCAGCAAGAGGTGGAATGCTGATGCTCGAACACCGAAGAATTATTTCCTAATAACCCAGACGGGAAGTTATGTTCTGGAACCATGCTAACTCTTCAAAAGAAATGGAAATGGTATCGCGTCGTAGGAGTGATTTTTCATGCCGCTTGAAATCTATCTGAGGCCTGCACACAGCAAGTAATTTTTACTGCGACTACTGAGGAAGAAAATGCTTTTCAAAAAGGGGTGAGGGGTGTCCACTGGATTTGTGCACTGTTTTTACTTTTACAATAGGTCACCAATGAAGAAAGCCATAGCTGTTCAAAGCATTAAAACTTGTTGGTAACACAAAATCTCAACAACACGACGTCACAATTGGGATCTTCCTTAAAAAGAAGATGGCTTGAGCATATATTCCAATTCGGCCATCAATTCATTTGGGGGGGGGGGAGTGAAGGCCGTATTCCCAACGCAATGGAGTGCCCTGATTGTAGGGCTTGAGGTGATGGATTTGATTTGTGGAGCTGGTGCACTGGTTCGAGGAACGGTACTTTTAATTGGAATGACTGTAGACCACCTTCGGTAATGATTCCTAATCGCTGTTAACGCCGCAAACGTTTTTTTGCAGACTCGCCTCGGGAAACCGAATAGAAGCCCCTCTCGAGGGCTGGTCCAACCTCCAAGGACTTGCGCAAGAGTTGCGGACATACTAGCTGATATCATGGGCTACACCAATCGGGTGGCAATCAAGCGGCACCCCCTGTGGCTCCTTCGCACCACTGTGTATGTTCTACAGAAAAAAAAAAAAAATCATCGATCTCTATCCGATCATCACTGGTAGAGCAAGGCAGCCAGAGGTGAGGCCAACCAGCCCTGCTGACCCCGTCCCCGAATTACTGGCGATGTTACAAACTGTACCAACGCCACATTTGCTGGCTTTTTCTAAATCACCAAATGTCTATCAAAGTTCTTCCGGACCCCTGGAACCATCCTTTTTCTTTTTCGATGAGTGCAAAATGGAAAATTCTTGATTATTTGGGTGTAAACACTGGCTGCCGATTCAGATAATTGTTTTATATTTTCTCCGAGAAAACGTTGACTTGCATTCTCCGAAATAAGCTGGAATGACACCTCATTAGTTCATCCTTTTAGCGATGCATGAACACTCAAAACAAATCAGCTCTTATTCTTTGAATCTCCACCCATTTGTCATCTCTGATATTTTCTGTCTGCTTGTCTGCCGCACTTCTTCAATACGATTATGCAATTATCACCAGGATTCAGAGAATACATTCCTTCGTGGAATGCTCTGGCACCCTCTGAGTCACCCATGTCATTAAGCATTTGAACGCAGCTTATATGTAATTTCCACAGATTGTGAGAACAATTCATATGATAATTATAGGCAATATTCATCCTTTACTGCCTTGTTATTCGAAATTCAGCCCAAATTTCGGTTGAAATTTTTCACGAATATAGAGTTGGAACTTCGTTGCTCTGAGAGTCTATGCCTTTGAGACGAAAATAATATTTGCTTGGCACAAGCCCTTGACATGCGCTCCTTCGGCACCAAAACTGGCCGCCGTTTGCTCTACATACCAGTAAGGATTCTGCTTGTTGACCAAACATATTGCTCGCTCGGCTGTTGATCTACTGCCAGATCATTTACAGGTTAAATTAATCGTAAGGGTAGAACCAGACCATTGTTTTACGTCTCTCCGGCGTAAGAGCGTAAGAGCGAGGAATCTTACAATGAGGAAGAAACTGGAGTAGGCCTAACGGCCCCTCTGCATAAGTCAAATTACCCCTCTCTAGCATGGATTGTACTACTTTTGCCTACACGAGTTCCACTTCATAGAATTGTTAAGTTGTGCAAAAACCTCAGTCATATTGCGTGTTTATTCGATTTTTTTCGAAACAAGGAAACCCATAAGCAGACAATTGTGATGTGTGAAATGGTGGTGCCTGTACGACCTCCCCCCTTCCCAGGTTCCCCAACACCTACCTACCAATTTCCCACATTTTCCAGTTTTCACCCAGAGACTATCCATCGAGCGGAGGGCATATAGCCAATGTGAAAAGGGAAAATTTCTTCGATTTTTCCCAACTTCCTACCACTTTTTTTGGACTTTCCCGCAAATTTCGCAAATTCCCCTACTTTTACCAAAAATTAAAATTCTGCTATCGAGCGCGAAGAGGGGGGAGAAGAGAGGGGTATACAATACACATGCAACTGGAAAAATTACGCAAAGAGTCAACAACCGCGAAATTTTTTTCCCAACGCGACAAATTCCTCTCGAAGCCATATACGACCCCCTCTCCCAACAACGACCAAATACGACCCCCTCTCCCAACAACGACCAAATACGACCCCCTTCCCAGCCGTGATGTATGGCCCCCTATGCCTTTCACACAAAGATGCTGTACCCTGCCCACAAGAGCGTTCCGAAGCGTTTTCCGAACTTCTGGAATGCTTCTCCCAACTGTTGAGTTTCCAAACGATACCAAGGGACTTAGGGAATGAATGAAGTGAACGACTCAGCGGATTCGTGTTCAGAACGTGCCACGCGTTTGATTATTATCGAATTTTGAAGAGGGATTTGAATTTGTTAACATCCTCAACGCACTTCGGAATATGCTCTTACCCTCTCAAAGGAGCTCTTTGTCGGTTTTCCGACTACTTAGTAATGACAGACTTGGTTGATCTGGATAGATTCAGGTTACAAAAGTGCAGCTCAATCATCACCTCAAATCACACGACTACAACGATTCAAATCACATTGTAGTGTGCTGAACATACATTACAAACACAAACATCAACACATCCAATACGTCAGATTAACATGTTGTGACCCCCTCCAGTCAACTCCAAGTTGTTTTCTAATAGTAATGAACTTCGTTTAATTTATCTATTTACCATACACTATTTTCAAAGTTATCAGCAGTTCTTCTGCTGACCGGCTTCCTGGCTCTTTTATCCTCGATACGCCTGATATGTTAATTTCCTTTGGCTTGCCGATGATCTAAGACCAACGGAAAAACGAGAGTTCTAATGCTTCATTGGCAATACACATACACTCTTCTTTCAAAGAAAAAACTCTGCTCCAATGTTTTTTGATCAGTATCCTTCCTTGTATAGTTATCACCGTATTTCTCCCCTAGGCTGCGTACATACTTTGCGTCAGCGTCCCACAGCGACAAATCAGGCGTTTGACCCTAGGAAGATAGAATATATATGCGAACGCAGGGTCTAGCAGAGCTCACCAGCCGAACGCAAGCGAGTCGCGTTGTGTAGTAGTAAGATGGGCGGTTTGCATAAACCCCTTCACGCCGCGCTAAATGCACGTTGTCTCCGCTTCCTCCTTCTGCTCGCCTACACTATATACTAGCAATAATACTGCTCACACACACTAAACACACTACTTCCCCGCACATCTCACTCCCGGTCACTGTTCTAAGTAGCAGGCTTCACGCACTTCTCTTGGCTCCCGCATTCGCCAAATCAGCTTTGTAAGAACGACATTCGTTTCTTTTTTTTACACATTCCACGCAGCAGACTTTTCCGTTACAAATTATCCGTGGCTTCGGATTATGTGAAATGTGTTTTGACTTATGCTGTGGAGCATAAGAATCGACCTTTTTCAGGGTTATCCGGCCAGCCCAGCTACTATAACAAAGGTAATTGCCATTGTTAGAAGAGTAGAATAGATGCAATGGATTGGAATAAAGGCCGAATTGCCGCTGAATGAGCTATTTTATAAATTGTGCTCAACAAGGTCAGCTATTATAATGCACCCAGAGATGGTGATGTTGGAGAGAACGGCATGTCTGTGACTGCTCCTCCCCCCTCCCTCCCGCTCGCTTGATGGCAAAATTTTGAGAAAAATCGGCAAGAATGGGCAGGACTGCAGGTAGGTGTTTAGAATGTGAATAGAGCTTGTATGGATTTGTACCAGAGGAGCTAATCTGGAATTCCGAGGGAGGGGGTGTATTTCTCAATAGTTCTCCCGATAGCCAGTGTGTAATTTCTTTCTAATTGCTATGGAAGTTGGTAAACTGTACTTCTATGCCACCTCGTTGAAACAATGGGCGCAGTTCGAGGGAGGGGGGGGCATTTCGCACTTTCGTCGCTTCACTACATAGTTCCGGTCAGATTTCAACTTAGTGGACTTCTGTCTACGATCTATTCCATAAAAAAAGTTTGCCCTCCAGAAAAGGGCACAGCTGAAGCTCTGAAGTTGTCCGAGAAAACCTGACGCGAATTTCTCGTAGAGCACTTCCTGCTCCAACGAAAAGCAGCCTGAAGAGTTTTTCACTTGTAATTTCCTTCGGAAGTTGCCAAATCAGATGACTTTGTGCAAGTTCCATTGGTACGATCCCAGCTAAGTAGTTTCCGAAAGAATGGTTTGGCCTAATCACGGCCCTTGTGCCGCAGCTACTTTGCTACCTTACTTAACTAGCTTTTTTTTCATTTCCAGTCAGCAGTTTTACCACCATGCCCACTGATTCCGAGGACCGTTCAACATGACAGTCTCCACGTTTATGGAGGCCTCACATTGCGCCGAAGCACACAGAGAGAGAAAACGCACACAGGAAAGCGCTACGTGTCAGCGCCCCCTTCCGTTTCGTTGTTCTCCCTTTGTCTGCGTGTTCACTGACTTCTGTATCTACGCAAATACTGCTCCTTCATGATAGAGCAGACAGAATCAGAAACTTCTTACTCTTTTCTCACTTCCTTTCACCTCTTTTCCCTGCGCTTTCGAAGCCTGCTCAATGTAACCGCCAGCGCTCACCTTCAGTCCGGGGTCCACGAAGAAAATATTGGTCTTTCCATTCCAGGTACGTCCGGTCCATACCATCAACCCGCGCCTTGGCGACTGTGGTGAAGATGATGTCCTAGACCGTGGCGACGTTGTGTCGAACAGCTGCTCGTCTTGGAGGTCTTCCAC
>MU932544.1:0-11595 GCA_036418165.1 Cooperia oncophora | reverse complement strand
GTGTAAGTGTTCGCCACCTTCATGTAATATTCATAACCCCGCTTTCGTAGAATGTTCCGGACCTAGATCGAAGCCTCTGCAGGTGCTTTCTGCAGTTTTCCAAAGAATTGTATTCTCTTCCGTCCGAGATATTCTGCAAAGACCGAAGCACGACGTACTGCGAGTGTGTCAGATTCATTCTGAGCGGTATTTTACGACTTATATTATACCGCGGTTATCAGGGCTATGAATTTGGCAACTCTCCCCTCCTAACGCCCCTTATCAGCACTTATCCGTCCTTATTATGCTCTGCCGCTTATCGTGATTTCACACCAACGTTATCACTTACCAATTAAAGACAGCTCCCGCGATAAAAGTGTCATGGATAGTTGCTTTCAATTATGAAACAGTAGCTGATAAGTAATCCCCAAAGAAGAAAAAAAGCAAGAAGAGTCCTCAAGAACACCATAAACAAAATCGCTCCCTGACAGTCACACCTCCCTGCGGTCTCTGTGCAACCCCTGGCTCACAAATCCCTTTATCACATCTCCCAGTAGTGGATATCATCCAATGCAAAGAAAAGAATACGAAAAACAACAAAAACACGGAAGAAAAACTCTTGAAAAGGAAAAGAAACTTTCAAAAACTCGGCGTCCGAATTTAGGGTTACGGTAGCGTGCATCTTTTAGTGTAGTGTAGTGCGTCGAGCTTTTGCACCACGAAAATTGGGTCGCTCGTGATTTTTAGGCGTTTTACCTTGCGAGATGTTGGAGTTGACTGTATGTGCTCCTGATGAATAAAATGTAATGAAGGAGAGCAGAATCATTCATGGGCACGAGCGCGGTCAGCAAAAAGGACATGCATTCCGATCCCGCCGCCCCAACAAAGAACAACTGAGCGGCCCTCCGTCAGAGGGCATCTAGCAAGTGGGCGGTCCAACTGGGCGGGCGTTAGAACTAGAACTTTCAGCGGCTGTAGCTCGCTCCTCGCTCGCTGTGGAGTCGCGAGAGTGGGATAGTCTCTAGCTTGGGGGCTGTACTACTTGCACAAGGAAGGACAACCATATACAACTCGAGCGCGCGGGCTGCCTTAACGTGGCGGCAATTAATGGCGTTCCTGTAACATGCGTACACATACACACACACACACACACACACACACACACACACACACACACACACACACACACACACACACACACACACACACACACACACACACACACACACACACCAACAGACAACTTAGCGGAATTAATATAAACCAGTCGGATCGCCCGGCTGACCCGAGCTCTCCTCCTTACTGGCTGCTCATAGATGCTCGACTGTAATGGTGGAATCGTAATATATTAGCCCTACGGAATCCTGCACCACTTAGCCTTAGCACACGCTTATATTTGCGGTACGCGTAATAACGCCCATACAATACATAGATCTATAGATATAGATACAAAGTGCAGTCGATAAAAACATACCAATATGAACCACTAGTAGAAGAACAAATTTTGTTTCCATTACCTTCATCGAAATGCCTACCGATGAACGCTTCCCCTTTGATAATCTCCATGTTGTCCCTTCTTGAAACCTCGGCATGATGTCGAATATTTAGTTACTTCTGCCAAACGAGGTTTTTAGATGACACCTTTATTGGCCTAAGCGTTTGGCAAGTCGGAAACGCTAGAGTGGGGAGGGCGTTTGGTCGGGTAGGTAACAAATTAAAAGCTTCGAGCCATTTTCAGGCCTCTGAAGAAGACGAGAAGGTCGAAACGTAAGGCCAATAAAGGTGTCATCTAAAAACCTCGTTTGGCAGAAGTAACTAAATATCTTCCCCTTTGAATTACCCTGCAACCCTCTACTATAGCCCTACTTTTCGTTGTCTCGTCGGAGTAATTTAGAGTTTAAGAGCGTGAAAAAAAGCTAGATGACTCGCAAGGAAAGTGCCACATTATCCAGGTTTCCAGTTCTACTTGAAATTATGAAGTCCCCCTCCCCCGTTCGCCGGCATCGACATTATATATAGTAGGGATAGTGGGATGGAATTGCTATCAGAGAAGTGATGGCTGAAGGAAAAGTCGCTTACTGAGACTTTATTACTCGACAGTGTAGTGATCACAGATGTCGTTGGAATGTCCCCTTCTCTTTTCTTATCAGTTGATAAATTGCTTGTCAATCGTATAAATGGTCATCTATCACTTTAAAACTTACATAAATTCGTGGGTAGAGGCCGCACCGCGTTGAGCTGAAACAGCAACTGCAAACGTTCTCTATCAGAGCCCCTATCAGCTGGTTACAGTTGCCTATCAGGCCGTTCGCTCGCCGGCTCGCCCACCTTCTCCTACGATCATTTGCTGGAATCAACGCTCAGACTTATGCGTGTGTGGTCCCGCGCTTAATGAGTATGCTGACATTTCCCATTTTAACTCCCGCTTAATCAATCTTTAAGCACTAAGCAGCACAGTTCTGTCACCACCGATAAGATTCTTGCCAGTAGCCTCTGATTCATACCGCTTGGCAACAACACGCCCTTGGCCCCCCCTGTTCCCTCCCGGCTCTGCACTTCCTTAGTCCATCAGTCTCAGGTCTGGCTGTGGAGAAGGAGCAGAGGGGCGGGGGCACTCGTGCGTCCGTCCCCCCTCTACCGCCTCCACCTGCACCCTGCCCCCGCTACGAGCATAGTGCCACTGCCACGCCAAAGCAGCTCGTGCCAATGGCCGTCGAAGTGCTATCGAATGTGTTTTGTCTATACAGCAGAGGCTGTTATCACAACCAAAACATTGGATTGATACATCCGCACCAATCGGTTACCGGTTTGCCTAGCGGTCGTTATCTCCTGCCGCGGACTCGAACCCGTGAAGCATTTTGCGGACGGACAAACTTACATACTTACATACATACATACAGACCGACAAACCGACAATACAAAGCTTACTGCTTTGTTAGATCTAACTATAATTATAACCGCCTAAGTTTGTCTTGTTGGTGTGTGTGTGTGTGTAGTATGTGTGGTTTGACCGGAAATTGCATAACTCTTCAAAAAGTAGTGGAAGAGCGCTCAAACATGATATAGCATGATAGAGGGTGTGCAGGAACACTATTTGGTGTGGGTGGCAGGAATTGATAGCAGCTGATAAGATACCATAAGGAGCCTCAGAAAGTGTGGGTTACCTAATTCATAACACCGGCCAGAGCAATGACCGGACGTTGGATACAAGTAGTAAGATAGGGGGCAGGATGGGAACAACATTATTATTGGATGGTGGCAGGAATTGATAGCAGCTGATAAGATACCATAAGGAGCCTCAGAAAGAGTGGGTTACCTAATTCATAACACCGGCCAGAGCAATGACCGGACGTTGGATACAAGTAGTAAGATAGGGGGCAGGATGGGAACATTATTGGTGGGTGGCAGGAATTGATAGCAGCTGATAAGATACCATAAGGAGCCTCAGAAAGTGTGGGTTACCTAATTCATAACACCGGCCAGAGCAATGACCGGACGTTGGATAGAAGTACTAAGATAGGGGGCAGGACTAGGCGGAACTTATTGGTGGGTAGCAGGAATTGATAACTGCTGATAAGATACCATAAGGAGCCTTAGAAGGGTAGGAACACCTAACTCACAACGTCGACCAGCACAACGGGGGGTCGTCTTCCAAGAGGCAAAATAGTGTGCAGGATGGGACCATTATTGGTTTGTGGCAGGATATGATAAGAGCTGATAAGATACCCCGAAAATTCACAGCAGAATTGTTGCAACACTGTGGAACTGCTCCAGCAAGTAATTCAGGGGTGCTCAGGGAACATTAAAGGTGGGAGATAAATTCTATCAGTGTCCGACAACGGCTTTTGGGACTCCGTATATGCTCACATCATCGCGGCCAAATTTCTATTCCTTAGCCAGTATCCCCAGTTAGCGCGTCGGAAGTGCTCCGCTAAACGCTCGAGTTTCACCGGAAAGGGAATTGTTGGCCAGTGAGGAATGATAAGAGCCACTATGATTTCGACTTCATCATCGAGATTCTTCCCACCGCTATGCTGTCCTATCCCCAACGAATGGTGCTTTCAGAAATATGATAGGCACCAAACACTGGCAAATGTTCATTAAAATGGAGAAACATATCATGAAATGGGTCGTCCTCGAAACATGGGAATTAGGCTAAGTGTCGGTGCTCAGGACAAAATCCTGTCAGTTATCGTAGTACCATGGGTTTAAGCGTGCGCGCAGTAGTGCGCGGTCGAGCCAGGACTGGTAAAAGAAGTATGGACTGCAAGTCGAGTGACCACGTGGCATGAAACTCTTGTTCTGAAAGTCTCCCACTATGCTGCTGCTCTATTCCGAATCTATTTGAACATGGAGGTACGGCTAATGGTCCCCCTTTGCTATATCCATCTTTTTTCTCTAAAAAACAGCTGCTGGGTTTACTTGACCCCCCCCCAGCAAAAAGATGGACAGAGGGTTCTGCTTGCATAAAAAGCAGCGATATTGCGCGACTTCACTGTGAAGAATAATTAGAGGGCTGCCTCAGCTTAGAACGGCGTTTCGCCTAAAACGCTCGTTTCTACATTCTCTCAGACGTTGAGAATTCAGCTTTTGCCTAGAATTTCAGAAGATTCTCACGAGTGGCCCCTACCAGCCTCGCTGAAGTGCCGTTTCATAGCTTCATTGTAGTTTACTAGTCGATGAACTAGCAGATGCCTCCCGCTTTCCTCAGCCGAACAGGACCAAATAGTGTCTAGCTATCGATGGGAGTCCACGGTAACAGCCAAATAGTCACTGAGGCTGGAACAAAGGTCGGTTTTCGAGTTAGGACCGCCTCCAAACACATCTATCTTTATGTTGGGTTGTGACGACATTTGAATCCATGGCGGATTAGACAGCAAGCCGAAGGAGCCACTCGCCCCCTATCTAATGCCTCTCACGACCGGGCGAGTCATCATTGCTTACTCGAACAGAGAAACTTTCAGTTGCGCGACTGAGCCTTGAGGAAGAGCACTGCCGGCCTCACTAGCGGAGTCCGCGCCAACTTACCATGGAACTTTGAATGGAGACCTGGGTAGATCGATAGAGTCTATAAGGTTATTTACAAATATAGATAGCAAAACTGCAACCTGCATTTCACAAGCAATCCTGTGAAGCATAAGCGAGCAATCGCATATGTCGAATCGTGCCTGTGAAGCGGTAGCTTTACCACTGAACCACCACGGACTCGTCTCACTTGACGTATTGCGATTCCTGCTGCTTCAACTGGATCACCACCAAGCCCTCCTACCATACTGCCACGCATTAAAACTCTACCCGCCTCATAGGTTGTTTGCGATAATACGAGGTTGCAGTTGCAGTTTTGCTATCTATATTTGTAAATAACCTTATAGACTCTATCGATCTACCCAGGTCTCCATTCAAAGTTCCATGGTAAGTTGGCGGACTTCCCTGGTCAGGATCCCCGCGACATCGTTACGGGGCAGGAATCAGGTGTTTTGTGAGTTGTGTCGTCTCTTTCCCCACCCCTTCCACCTCAACTGCAGTGATGACTCTACCCCAAGTATTGGTCGATTTCATCAAGTCTTTCAGTCAGTCAGATCTATAGAGTGTCGCTATGTTCGGCTAAAGTCAATAGACTTCTTCGTTGGCGCAGACATTTCTTTTGCAGAGTTCCACCACTTGGACTAGTAGGTATCCACCTACAACGCCTAGTTTTGGGATATATAACGTACAAAATGTTGGCTCCCAAGGCACGTCTACTAGCAAATAGCTGAACTACGAAGTGTGAAAAGCAGAAATAATCTGTGTGGAATCAACCCCTGGGTGGTGCTCGTGGTTAGCGGAGCCACGCTCCATCCCCGCTTTGAATACTCACTCTCTTTCTAGGTAATGTGGAGAAAATTTTTCCTGTATTCGCCGCGTCTACAATACCTCTTAGTCTCTTAAGTTTTCAGCTCCTCTAACTTCCGGCTTTTCTTCCATGGAGCACTTCAACTTTCCAGCTGGCTCACTGAAACTCCACTTTCCCACGTCGTAAGTTTTTTTATTAATTCACCTTCAACATTTAATTTCCTGCTCTTTTTTCATTTCCTTTCTCATAACCAATTACGAATTGCTGTTTTTGTGCGAATTAATTTCCAGACGTGTGAAATGGTGAGAAGTCAGTATTTCACGAAAGGTACACGTTTTCTATCAATAGACGGCTACAATATTGGCCAGGCTCGCTTCCATCGTTGAAAAAACCTCTATCTTTCTCAGCCCTCACCTTCTCGCCGTAATCGTAACCTTTTCATTTAGGAGTCGTAACATTTCCATTTGCTTGCTGACTGACTTTGCTTATCACGCAGAATAAGGCACCACCTTTATGGTTAGTCATTAAGGTAAGGGTGGTGCCACAAGACCAATCTGGACCATGGAAGGCACTCGCTGGAGCACTACCCTTCCTCTGATTACTAGGCATAGTGGTAAGGATGGTTCCTTTCCTTTACTGTTTTCCAGAGCTCAGATTGGTCCTGTGTCTTTAGCTTTTCATCATTTCCATGACCTCATTGTCTCTGTAAGAGAGAGAGAGAGAGATTTGGTCATAAACAGCTGCTTTGACTGATTTCTGGTGGAAATCAAACCCACGTCACTAGAATTCTAGGTACAGCATCGGAAACGCTAGAGTGGGGAAAAGCATTTGGTAGGGTAGGTAACAAATTAAAAGCTTTCGAGGTCATTTTCGGTCTCTGAGGAAGTACGAAAAGGATCGAAATGGTTAGGTCCAAATAAAAAGGCTTTCACCTAACAAGACGCTCGTTTGGAGCCAGAAGGCGAACTGAGAGTAACTATTCTGGTACAGCGTTTTGCTACTACAGCGGAAAAGCTTCCTGATTGTAACTCGACATTACAGGGGTCATCCAATAAATGAATTCCTTTTGCGTGCATGAACCACGACGAACATCGTGTACTATCATTCGGAAATGGGCTCAGGCGCTTAACATTTCCCTCTTTCTTGTGTGTGCCGCTATAAGTAGTCATAACTCTGCAAACGATAGGGCCTATGAAGGGCGCGAATTGGAGGTCAACCAAACCTTTCCCGCCGGTTGTTGCTAACTCATGTTGGCATCGTTGGTAGAAACAACCCCTTCTTCAGCGTTCCAGACCACGTCCCGTCACACGATGACTGTACCGCACGTGGGCTCGTTGTCTATTTCTTGCCCGCGCGCTCGATGTCACTTAGCCTTCGCACAATCTTACAATGCTCAAAATAAAAAGAAAGGTCTTATTTGAGGTCTCCTCCACGGTTTCTTTTCTCTTTACTAGATGACAATTACTACTTGCAGTTTTGTTGACCTTGGAGACTTAGAAGAAGGCCCATTCCTCCACACGTGGTGATACATTTGATTGAAAAGTTATAGTCGTGATCCCCACAAACAGGAAGGCATATAAAGGGGCGTAGATTGGGCGCAACTAGGGTGGCTTGCTGCTGGCCCACCAAAGCTTCATTAGTGGAACAGGCCGCTTCGGTTGCGCTGCAAATCAAGCCTCCTCATAGGACCTCTCGTTTGCAGGGATAGTAACTACAGGTCCGCATGAGATGGAAATAGTCATGTGTATGAAATGAACCAGGTGACTGGGGAGATTTGTTTCGCCTCTGCCTCGGACGAATCACTTTTATTCGTCAACCGCTGAGGCTATTCAGTGAGATAGGGTCGCCAAACCAGAGAACGAGGTAGTTAATTAATAGAATGGCTATATATAACAATAGACGTATGGGACGTAGAAGTACAACAACTGACTAATCGTAAAAAGATAACTGAATTATTGAAATTATTGGACAAATAATAGAACATTAGTTCTGTAGATATAATAAGTTTAGTAACGCAAAGAAAAAAAACGCATAATGTCATAGCGGCACAAATTAGTAAATTAAATTATGACTTTACAATGTAGATATGTATGAAAGATCCTATGCATAAAAACTTAGCAATAATATGGTTGCGTAAAATATTAAAAACTTTTATTACAGTGCGTGGGTACGCGGGTCTGTCCGTTGGCAGCATGCCACGTGTGTGTGACAAGGGGCGGGAGGGGAAGACCAAGAGCGGAACCGAGGAAATGGTCGGGCTACCGATATCAATCATGACAGTGCTGTTGTTTTTCGTGATCTGCTGACGACCTGGCTTTTACATAACCAGTCGGATCGGCCGGCTTCGCCTATCGTCAGGCTCTTCGCCCTATCGTTTGCCACAATTCCCGCTCTCCGGGAATCTTCTAGAACCGAATTACGAATTTTTGAAAGTTCTGTAGCGAGCACCGCCCACACTGTAGCACGCCCCGCCCATCACGGTGTGGGACTTCCTCTCACTTCGCCGCCATAGCTGACTCCCTTATCGTCTCCCACAATTTTCCGCTCTTCCGGGAATGTTCCAGAACCAACTACGAATTTTTGAAACAGCTGCTCACAACTGTGCCGCACGCCCGTAACAATGGGGCCCAGCGGGTCAGCTCACTTCATGTGTTTCCGCTACATCTTGCTCGGGCATGCCCGACCCAACCCACCCCTGACCCGCCGCTCTCCAACTGGCGTCTTCAGTCCGTGATATCCGAATTTCGCCGGACAGGCCAGACAGTACAAAAACAGGACTAAACAGACAGGACGTTGCCTTGTATATATAGTAGGCACATTGTGTTGCTTACCCTAGAGCCCGCCCACTTTTGGAGAACTCAGTAAGGTGCGTCGACGTATGTGACTTTGGAAAATCGGCTTTCGGCTGTTGATGTTTCGTTTCACCCACACGAAGAGGTCATATATTGAAAAATTTTTCCCCAACTGCAGGGGCCTGCCCTGTTTTTTTATATGCAAAAAGCAACATGGTGGTAGCGAAATCGCATCTGTCTGATGTAAGATGCGTGTGGACTGCTAGCTATACGCAAGTAACAGGACGCAAGTGCGAAATCAGTGTTCGAAGAATAACTGGTCATACAACGACTTCACAGCTTGAAGATGAAGTTAGAGCCGTGCAACATGTTTTGCTGGGGTGATTGATTCTTCTATAGAGGTTATAGTGGCATCCGCCATGCCCCACCTCCGCCTACAAAAGAGTAAGTCTGTATGCTGGTCCGCGTCGGGTGCACCACTCAGAATGAGAGAATTGCGTCGATGGTTACTGTGAGACAGCCACCTCCTTGGTCCGTCGCGGAACAAGTCCCCATTTGCTTATGGACTCCAATCTTCCTGCGTTTATAACTTCTTACCCAACTTCTCCAACATTTCCTCCAAAAAACCGTATTCGAGTCGAACGGTGGGAATGGTCGAATGGGAACAGGGCACATCATCTGGTTGGCGGATTTTTTGGAGGTCGTAGTCTGTACGACTCCATCCTCGTTTTGGGCGTAATGGGTGGGCGGGAAGGGGGGCGGGAGGGGCAAAATATACGCATGTGAAACAGGAAAATCACCAAAAGTCGAACCACCGACTCCGTACGAACGCCCAAAACGTAAATACACCCCCCCCTCCCAAAAATGACCAAGTACGACCCCCCCCCTTTACAACGTCCATGAAGCGAGAAAAATCAACTATCAAAATAAATTTTTCCCAGCCCAAATACGACCCCCCTCTCCTGGCGGCCAAATACGACCCCCCCCCCTACTGGGGATTCCCCAACAAGCGATGTGCCCGTGATTGGGAGAGGGGTAGGGGTTTAAAACAAATGAAACAGGAAAATACCGTGGAAAGCCCCAAACAAGTGCCACCCCTCTGATGGCGTTCTCGCAATGATGCGTAGGTGATGTAATAATATGATGTGCTGTGGGAACGATCCAATCTCCCCAGCACGCGCCTTTCCAGCGACCCGCACTAATCAAATTTTCCCTCACCTAGTATGACCCCCTTCCCGTTATCTACGCTGCTATCAGCTTTTCCGCATTTTCCAAAGAAAAAACTGGCGTAGATCATAGAGAGGGGCTCGTCACCAATCCGCCAATGGTTTCAACTACCAGAACTAGTAGTTGCATAGTAGTTCTGCGAAGCTAGCATGCTTTTCAGGACGGTACTGGAAGCAGGCGCGATGAGGGTGGCGCGTATAAAGTACAAACGCTATGGAAAGCCAATAATCGAAAAATTCTTTTGTGGTTTGGAAAAAATTTCCTCTAGCCAAATAAGGTTCCTCTCCCGCGACCATTTCCGCAAATGTGATTCTCCAAATGATGGTGAAATCGCTGGATTAAAAGGTTTACGTATGTATTCACGAGTCAACTCGTGAAAAATTCTTTATTCATGGTTTATAGGGTCATAAGGTAGCTGAAATAAAATATTTTTTATCCATCCGAGAATAAATACACCTAATCGTAAATCATTGAGATTATTGGTACGATTCATGCCTACTGTAGATGGGTTCACACCATTCGGGAAAGACTCACAATTTTCTACTTTTAGCCTACAGTTGAGTAAAAACCACTAATCACATCCATTCTTCCCACGCATTGCTGGTTCTCAGCCAGGATAGTTGTCAACTCGTGCGCTTTTTGCAAACTACTTTGTGTGGAAATTTGAACCAAGGGCGCAGTGTATCAATCTCATTCTCACCATGTGACCATTTACTGCAATGGTGCAGTGCAACTACTGGATGATAAATAGTTGTGTGAGCGTAACGTCGTTTGAAACATTGGATTGAACTTAACTGTGGACTTTTTTCGTACTAAATTATTTATTTTGTAAGGTCTGCGCCACGTGGGAACGTTACGCCACGTACCTGGTGGGACAGTGTAGGTCATTATCACCGGTAGCTAATCGTCGCCCCAATCCAACAACTCTTTTCACTTGCCAGTGTGAAAGCTGTGCCGAAAATGCGAAGCGAGCACTGAATCCAGTGACTTATCCCTATTCGAGCCTCTTATAAGGCCCTATCAGTTGTTTACACTTTCTATCACCCACACGCACAGGCGCAAACCCTTCACTGTCGAGCTAAAGCTCAAAAGCACTGTCGAGCTGGAAAGCTCAAAGGCTGATTTTACCGCAGTGAGCCGTAGAGAAGCTTCTAGGTAGCGTGGTTGTGACACGAAACTGTACTGTCCTCATCATCTGCGGACTGTCGGAGGCGGCGTGAGCAGCGCGGTTCGAGTCCGCGTTCGGCTCCCTCTACCAATGGCGATCGGGTAGAAATCGATTAGGAAGGAAACAACCAATGATGGAAACGCCGCAGGTGAGAGCCGCTGATTGCGACCCGACAATTGCGGTGATATTAAGTGTATATGCCTGATAGCAGGCGTTAGAAGCGGAATGTCACAATATTCATGACGTCGGTCAAAGCATGGTGCGAAAATGTGTTGAACTCCATTTGAAAGTCGAAAGTTGTTATGAAAAGTGATCTCTTAAAATGTTCTTGTTATTGTCGAGCAATCCACAAGAACAAACTGCACTTAGTGGTGTGTCCTACAGGATTTTAACAGGGTGCTACACAGTGGGGAAAATGGCGAAAAAACTAACGTAAGTGAGACGTCAAAAACCTGCGAAGAAAAGCCTTCATCCTTAATGACTCAAAAAGCGACTGTGACGAGTTTCCCGTAGGCACCTTGCCAATGACTGTTACGGTAGGTACGGCTGCTTTTATGTAAACTCCTTATCCCTGAGACGGAGTAGGCGTGGCTTTT
>MU932541.1:0-10905 GCA_036418165.1 Cooperia oncophora | reverse complement strand
GGGATTTGCAAATTTGACCGAATACTAGAACCAGATCTCGTCTGGGAGGTCCCCGTAGCACTTTTAATCTGCATATTCGTAATCAGCATTCGAGGCTCTATCGATGTACCTAGGTCTCCATTCAAAGTTCCATGGGAAGTTCAAACCATTCCCTTGCTAGAAAAGTAATGTGGCCGTTGCGACTGCTGGTAACTTTGTACCACTCTTCTGGTGGAAAGTTGCACGGTAAGGCACGCTCACACTTCGCGACAGCAGCGGCGATCGTGGCGGTCGTCGGTATGAAACCTAGCGCTTCCTGACGCTATTAATCTGACCGCTCCGATTACTACTACTAAGGAGGACCGGCTTAATTTGGTGCTTTTTTATTTTAATTGCGATTGTTTGAGGTACCAAAGCTCATTGTGACTCAAGGAAGGGTGGGTGCAAATCAGTCGCACTTTTCTATTTTCGTTATCGATTCGGGATAAAAATGAGCAAGAAAGTGGGGAAGCTTCATTTAGGGTGGGTGTTACATAAAATAATCAGTGTTCCAGTTTCTAGGTGAGTTTCTTTCTGTCTCTTTTTTGAACCCGACCTGTGAACTATAAAGGTTTTGGAAGTTGCAACAGTTCAGCCAAAAGGAAATTTCTAGACCCTCATATCAATTGAAACAATAAAAACTAAAGAAAAAAGAAACTCACCTAGGAAATGAAGTTGGCCTTGTTCCGAACTTAAAAAAAGTGAAGCACCTCCCTCATGATCCAGATCCTCTTAAGTGCAGAAAGTCGTAGGTTTGCATAATAGCCATAATTAAGAGAAAAAAGGTTCCACAAGTTGGATTTCCTTATTTATGAAGCGAGCAGTCCAATAATAGCGTTGGGGCGCGCTCTGTCACGTACCGACGATCGCGGCGATCGCTACGATCGCCGCTGCTGTCGCGAAGTATGAACGTTCTAAACGGCTAAAGCATCTTCGCACTGCAACGCGCTGTACAGCGCTACAGCTACAAGAGAGCACTTCTACAGTTTCCCGGCTGCCTTCCTTTGGTATTTATGTTTCTTTTCTTGGTTTCCCATTTCTGATTTATCTTGAGTTTCCTTTTTGGCCTTATATTCGCGCTATATTCGATGCGCAGCTGACGAACACCTCATAAACTATGCGCGCTCAAAGTTACAGTTAGGAGAGAACTCATCAGGATGGTTGAAAACGCCCATTCTTGCCGGATTTTTTTCCACTCCTTTTTTTGGCAACGGGAGAAGGCATAGCAAATGGAAAGCATTTTTATGATCAAATGGAAAGCATTTTTATGATCCTTGTACATACCCTACCTACGTGCCCAACAAACCATAATTTTTAAAAAAGTGCGACCATGACGCTGCAATGAACTCTTGTTCGTAGTATCGCAACATTCCTGCAGTGACGGCCTTTTTCTTGCAAGACCGGAGGCCTTCCGAAATTCGTCTCCAAAGTCTGCCTTCCAACGAAAGGTGATGCTACCCAACAAGCACTACGTAGTGTGAGCTCCATCTTCGCTGTGGGATCATAGGGTTCTTATGGAGGAATCAGCCGACTGAACGGAGGTGTCCAGCCAGCCTTTTTTTATTTTGTGGATCTAAAGAGGTCTTGTCGGGTGGGGGTATTTTCTACGCTCTGGTTCGCATTTTCTTCTTCACTAAAGAGTCTCTTGCCTTTCTCTGTTTTATATCTCAACGCCACTGCTTACTCTTCCAAACGCGGACCGTGCCTTTCAATCAAACCTCCGACGAGAAGCTAGGAAAGTTACCTGGTAATTTCACGTCACGAATTATTATTACTGTGACGAGTACGGACAGCACAATTACGGCTATTCCAAGTACAGCAATGAGCAGAAAAACAAGAACCAGTGGATTTGCCTTTGCCATTGTTTCTATAAACATTGCTGGAAGTTACTTGATCAAAATTGCCATCTGGAAAGAAATATGTACCTGTGGTGCAGCTGTGATTCTATTATGACTTCCAATTTGCTAAGCTATTCTCTGAACCCGAATGCACTGAAATCTGGACATTGAAAATCTTTCAGACGTCATCAATTAAAATTCTAACCAATCTCGTCCACTTTCATTCTGTTCACCATTCCTAAGGTTTGAGCCAATCGCATTGACTCCGTCGCTATTTGTACACTCCTTTCCCTGAGGCGGGGTAGGCGTGGCATTCAAACATGGCATGGAATGGGTCACAGGGCACATCGTTGGTTGGGGAATCCCCAACAGGGGGGTCGTATTTGGCCGCCAGGAGAGGGGGGGGTCGTAGTGAGTGCGGCAGCCAGTAACGAGCAGCGCAAATTGTCAATGTGCTGAGTCCTGTACAGCGAAACTTGCTTTGTAGAGAACTCGGATATGCAAAAAAATAGTACAAAACTTTCATTCATCAAACTAATCCGAAATAACTGCAAATATTAATAAGTCGACATTATCTCGTAAGTCCGTTGGTGACTAAACAGTACAACTCAAACTATTCGCTGCCAATGATATGGCGTGTCCGCGTCGCGCTTGGCGCTGAGCCAACCTGTTTTTTTTTCTCGACAAGCGACAGGACTACCATATCGTTCATATAGACGTTTTCCAGCAGTTGGTCTCCTTTATCGGAGTCAGCAATTGGCGGAGCACGAATCTGGCAGCGTCGACAGGGACATGTTCCATCATACGCAACGGAAAACACTGTAAACAAGTGCACAGGCTCGCCATGGACCTCCCTGAACCCTATAGACACATTTGCTCGCGTGGACAGACATTACGCACAAGTTACACCATCCCATCACTTCTGCGCGGACCTCAGTGCGCGGCGCATCCAAAGTCAGCGTGATCGGCGCTAAACGAACCATATTCTGCTCCTGCTCCACCACAGGAATACGTTTTTTCATGCGTATCCTGCTTATTGCGAACACGCTCACTTGAACGGTACACAGGAAACGGGTTTTTCGCGCAGCTGGGAGTGTTCCTCAAGAAATCCCCATAGCGAGATCTCATGAATCCCGAGAACTTCAGAAACAGTTCAAGAGGTTTTTAGAAAGAGAAAATCTTCAAACACTCGAAACCATTCTCAGATTTGTGAAATGTTGAGTTACAAAAAAAATATATTGATCGCAAGAATCTGTTCAGTTGAAATCACTCCCCAACGAATCCTATATGGCAGATTTCTCTGTGATTTTTGCGACCTTCATAAACGTTTCAGTACTTCAAACTATTCCAAACCTTCCACGTCACGAATACGGTCTCCTCTTCCCCACAGGTCCGCTTTTGAGGAAGTTATGGTCCTTCAAAGACACCCCACTTTGCTGAAAACTCGCGTTCCACATGGCTGGTCCTGCCCCAGGATCCTCACCCCGGTACCGCGGTAGCCTTTAATCAGCTGATTGCGGCTAGTTTGCTCTCGTTCGTATTTACTCTTTCGTATTTATCTTCTTCTCGGTTTATTCGAATATCGAATATTTATCTTCTAGTTTACTCGAATACACGTCAGAGCGCGCCCCAGCAATTTTGCTTGGACCGCTCAGAGTGCTCTTAGGAGGAATTGGCTTGATTTCCTGTTTTTTTTTTTTTAACTGCAATTGATAAGCGTACCCGAGTTTGTTTTGACGTCGAAGGGCAAGGCGGTGGGTGAACCTAATGGCTCCTCTTCTTTTCTATTCTCTTTGTTCCTTGAATTAGGCAGTAGAAATGAGTCAACAAACGCGAAGGGCCTACATTCAGGACTTTGTTACTTTTCCATTTTTCGCCGCCTTACTGCTTATACATAACTTATTTGAATTTTTCTTCATCCTCGCGGTCAAGGAGGGGGGCGGGCGAAGAACTTTATAAGTTTAGGTATATGGAGGGGGTCGTACGGGCTTCACCAAAATCCCCATCGAATGCTGGGCCCTGATGGGTGACACGCTAGACATTTCAGCTCACCGAAACTGTCGCCTTGTGCAGCGTTGGGCAGAGACACGACAGCAAACTGTGTCAAAATGAAAATATCTCACCAAAAGCACAGCCACCGCCATGTTTAGTTGTAGTACGCAGCCACGCCTACCACATCTCTGGATTCTTCGAGTGTATTGGCACGTTTGCCACATTTCAGAAAAAATTACTATCGATTAATCTCCGAAACGGCGAGTAAGTTACCTCTCACAATGAGAGAAGAGCGAAACGTGAGAACCAAGAATACGGGGGAAGTTCGCGGGGCAGTGGGCGGAAGACATTTTCGAGGCGATGTCACATATCAGCACATGAAAGTTTACGCAAGCCAGACAGAACGACTCGGATAGCAACGTAGCACAGGGCCGAAAGATACCTAAGATGTCTCTCTTACTATAAGCAGGAGCTCGGGCTCGCCCCACCCTCACCTTTCATTGCTACCACCACAAATATTAGGTCATGTCCAGTCTGCCAGCCTGACTTGCAGAACGACCTTCAACATTCATTCGCCACTCCTCCAAACAACGCACGAAGACTCTCTGAAGCTATGGACCGCCCGATGGATAGCCTACACGGTTGGGCGAAAGCAGCACAGACCCTCTATCGACACTGCGAACTGTACTCAAACATTCGAGCACAACTCCCGACAACGTCCCCTACCGCTCCAGGGTATCATCTTCTACCTCAGTCGCCAACGCATAGTTTGATGGTGCGGACCGGATACGCTACCTGAGATGGGTCCCGGAATGGAGGTGACCACTGTCCGGTCACATCGGCCCAGACTAAAGAACGAATATTTCTCTCCACATTGTTCGTCGCCAGCTACCTTCTCATTGGAAACTTTCTTACCTGCCTACAGGGATTGGGGAACACCACATGCGAACTATCATAAGGGCGTTGAGAAAATTGCCTACTTGGAATGGAAGGGCGTAAAGTACCTGAAGAACCTGGAATATCTGAGCAGGTCACCTGTCCTAAACCCCCTCAATTTACCCGGTTTGGGGCCGGAGTTTGAATAGGCGTGTGTCCACCGGTGGCGGTATGAAATCGCACTATCTCGCTGCTCTTCAGGCGCCCATATCGCGCTTATGGTTCGTCGTGGCAGAATCTCCCCGATGTGCGCTCGCCGCTTGGCGGGATGCAAGCCATAGGGCAGGGGTCGCGGATTGGGCAGTGAGTGTGCATGATAGTATTTGTAGGCTTCTTAATTAACGCGCCGCCGGTAAAAATGTCCAGGTAAGAATGTAATAAAGTGTAACTTATAGCGCCTCGGAAGTCAAGGAAGAAATCTCTCTGTAGATAGTTCACATCTCGCATCTAATGCTCTATACACATTACTGCATAATTCGAACCATTTTTGAGGCACACTACTACATCTGGCTATTATGCTCTTGCAGAGTTTCCTGAGTTCTGGTGTTTGCTAGGAGTTCACACGCCTAAGATGCCTAGTGAACAGACACAATGGGCAAACTATGTAGGCCGGCAAGGGTGCAATACGGACCGACGCTGAGCCTTCGCCGAACGAGTTGTGCGCCTGCTGGTCGTTAATGCACAGTATGCGTTTTCAGCGACGTTGAACCAAATCCTGTGATCGCCGACGTTAGGAGATCCGTCTTTCGCTTGAATCCTATGAGTGTCACTGCTCAAATCGACAAATTGCAGATTGCCACAGGCGGGCAATTGTCGCTGCGACAGACACTTACCGCAACCCATTGCCCCGTCCGCGCATCACTCACTTTCCTACGACTGTCCCGCTGACATTGGTTCCTGCCTCCACGGGTTATATAGTCTTCAACAGGTCTGCGTCCACCCCGAGTGCTGCATTCGGATAAAGCAACCGCATCACGAAAAAGTGTTGACGTAGCCTCGGCAGGAGCAGCAAGGGGCCGCGACCAGGTGAATCTAGCGCTCTGACGCTCTCCCATTCCTCAGCTGTAATCGATTCTTATTGGACGCTTTTTGCATTTGCACCAGCTTTTGCTAGCGCTATATCCAGAGCGGTTGAATGTTCTCCCAGTGTTGGGTATTTAGCTTCTTCGCTTGATCGCCGGTTCTTCAGCGTCGTGGACTGCGAACAATGCTCATCTGATAACGCTGGTCGCGGGTGCATACCCCTCCTCTCTCTCCCATTCTTTCGCTCGGCAAATTGTTGAGAAAAGTTTCGACTTTGCCATTCATTGCCTACCAGCTTGCTGGATATTGGATTGGCGAAGGCGAAATGCCAGATGAAGAAGGCCATATCGTTCATCTTCCCTATTGTCAACAAAAGATATCAACGCCTTGTGGAGCTGGTTGGCTTCGCGTCAAGCTGGCTGCTAGTTGATCGTTACGAGGTGTACAAGCCGACCAGCGAGGGCTATGAAGAATGAGTGGATGGAGAAATGGGATTTAACTTTGAGGGTTCACCACCATTTCAACGCCGTCAGTGATTAGGAAAGTTCACCAGCTTCACCAGTTCACCGGTTTGTCAGCTTTCAGCAGCGATCACCAGCGTTTTTGGGATAGGGAAGTATAGGTATCAATCTAGCGTTTGCCAGCGTTCACCAACGACGGGAGTAGGAAGTACGGGGAATTAGGAGAGCAGCAAACAGCTCGATGAGGCTTCGTGAAATTGCGACGTGTGCAACCAAAGGCACATCTTTGTTGGGGATTCCCCAACAGGGGGTCGTATTTGGCCGCTGGGAGAGGGGGGGGGTCGTAATTAGTCCTTCACTCAGTAACGAGCAGCGCAAAGGTGTCAGTATGCTGGTCCTGTATAGCGAAACTTGCTTTGTAGAGAACCCGGATGTGTAAAAAAATAGTACAAAACTTTCATCAACTGAACTAATCCAAATTAACTGGAAACATTAATAAGTTGGCATCATTTCGTAAGTACACTCATACTCTGGTTCGCTGCGGATGATGGGGCGTGTCCGAGCGACCGCGCTTGGTACGGCGCCAACCTGTTTTTTTTTTCGACAAACGACAAGACTACCATATCGTTCGTATCAGACGTTTTCCAGCAGTTGGTCTCCTTTATCGGACTTAGCAAGTGGTGGAGCACGGATCTGACGGCGTGCGGTTGCCGTTCTCCGTTGCGGATGATGGGGCGGACACGCCCCATCATCCGCAACGGACAAGACTGTAAGCAAGTGCGTAGGTTGGCCATGGACCTCCCCAAATCCTACAAACACATCTGCTCGCGTAGACAGGCATTGCGTAGAACTTGCACCATCCCACTACCTCTGCGTGGGAGCCTAAGCATGGCGCATCCACAAATGAAGCTAATGGGCGCTAAACTAACTACTGTTCTCTTCCTATTTCACGAAGGGATGCATTTTAGATGCATTTCTGGATATCCGAATACGCTCACTTGAAACGGTAAAAACGACGTTTTCGCGCTGCTCGGAGTGTTCCTCAGAAAATCCCCAACGCGTTTTTCTCATGAATCCCGAAAACTTCAGAAACAAGTGAAGTGGTTAGTGGGAAGAAGGAATCCTCTAGTATTCGACGCTGGGTCCAGATTTGCAAACAATTAAGTTTTTAGAAGATTATATTCGTTCAAACCAGGACAGTCTTGGTCTTTTTGCATCCAATTTTGAAAATTCCTAACCCATCCGGGAATTTGTAGCTTGACACTTGTTTTCTTCCACGTAAGTGTTGGAAGAAAACGCAAATAAAAGGGCAAAAAAACAATGAACCTTAGAAGGGGGAGGTCCTATCGATCCGCATTGTGGGGGGAGGGTCGTACGGGTTCGACCAAAACCCCCAACCAATGATGTGCCCTGGTGTAACCCCACCGCGCAACTGCTAAAGCACAGATTTATGCAACTTAATGCACGGTGCAGTGCACTTGCTCGATGCGATTGCACACTCCGCGATTTCACGACGCTTGATCAAGCTGTTTGCTACTCTCCTACTTCCCCTTATTCTCTACCATCCTGGCGGTGGTGAACGCTGGCAAAGGTTGGCAAGTGCTAGGTCGTTACCTATACCTCCCTAGTTTTCGAGGCACTGGTGAACGCTGAATTCATAGCTATGGTTTCCTAGTCAGTAGCGCTGCCAGACGCTCGAAACACTGTTGAACGCTGTTGAGCAGTGGTGAACGTTGCCGCAAAGTATGAACGCAGCCTGACAGCGCTGGAGAACCGCCACTGACAAAATGCATGAGATAAGTGTAAACCGCGCGATGGTCTTCGACAGGGAATGCGATCGTGTACGGTTTCACTCCTCCGCAATAAAGATCTTGAGAAGAGTTTTCGACGCGGTGGCACTAGAAAAGAAGACGTAGGGTTGACATGCTTATGGTGTCCTCCAGCTGAAAACTTCTGATCAGAAACTACGTTGGTTTGGACACCCGCCAGGAAACCTAGCTATAGGAAGCATCCATCAGAAAACGAAGTGCGTTCCTAGCAGAAGTTACCAGCGGGAGATGAAACAAGCGAGAAGCAGAAAAAGCCTATCGTAGGAGAAAGTTTAGAGGTCTATCGAGGTCAGCGGGAATTACGACGGGTGGGATCAGCAGTAAAAAGCAGAAAGGAAAAGAAGGCCAGCTTATCGTGGAAAATGTCAGGGAAAACTTTGGGGGTCGCTGACCCATGGTCCCATGGGTGCTATGACTTCTACCCCAACATTGCCGTCATCGACAGTAAATTGTTAACGAGCTGCGTGGAGCTCCTTTACTGGTATGCACTGCTACTTTACGCAGAGAAGCTCACCGTTTGAAGAGCATTAGCGCTCCTTTTTTAGCTGCAACAGTTAGAAGTGTTACTGAGAATAAGCTTAAACTTGGCGGCGGTTCTCCTGGAAAGTGGTCGGAATCAGGAAACATTTTCTGAAGGACATTCTGGAAACTTGATTTCCATTGTGAATTTAGTGGAAAAGCAACATGAATTACAAGGAACCTAAAACACGTATCATTACAGTGCAGGCAGTAATGAGAGATGTAACGCCCTAGAAGATTGATAAACTGCTTGGGTTTTACTCAGAGTGTTCTCTTATCAGCTTAGAAAGTTATCGGCAGCTCAATCAGGACACATAAAAGGATGCTGTTTTGTAAACTGCGACCTCTTCCCATATTTCCTTCGTTGTATGCGGTTGACACATCCCAAATAGGCACCCGAACAAATCATGCTAAAGGAGGGCGTTTGAGTTGCACATCTTATGTCTAGATAACATTAGTATGGTACGCTGCATACGAAGGGGCGTTTCAGGCAGTATGAGTGCGCCACGGCACCAAACCCCATCTCTGCCAGTTGCTAAAGCGATCTACAACAAATGGTAATACAAACGATATGATACAGCGTTGTCACTCACTCCTTTCAAGAACTGAGGGAGAACAGGTTTAGCACAACGCTCTTAAGCACGCTCCTTTGTCAGCAGCGAAGGCGTACGAGAAGCGGGAGTGGCCAAGTGATCAAAAAAGATTCCTGCATCCAGCTACCAAAAAGGGGACGCATAGCGCTACTGCAAGTCGTTTCTGTCCCCGAAGACAACGGCAAGAATTCGGCACAAAGTTGATCTTTATCAAAATACCTTTAGGAGACCGAATACGACTCCTAGAGATATCCACAGGTGCGCTCTGAACACAAGTACATTTGGAGCTGTGGGGCTTGAGGGCTGAGAGGCATTGTGTGCAGGACGGTCTCAGCTCTCCTATCAACCACTCATCCTTTGGTGTGGCGGCTGTTCATCACAGAACCAAATAAATGGAAATCAACTGTTAACTGGTAACTATAACTTCAGTAAATTTTTTGAAAATGTTATCAAAACACGGTAAGAAGAGATGATGTGTCACTTTCTGTCGCTGCCTAAGGTGAATGTTTGCAGCAGAAAGCTCGATTCCTTCCGGTAAGTATAGCGTACTGAAAGAGACGTCACATAGTGTCAGCACGGCACCTTGCTCAAGCTCAGATAGTTGCTCGTTTCTTCTGAGAACGAGCATCTCTGCAGTAGTAACAGTGTGTACAGACAATGACACAATGTATACTCGGAATCCGGGAGATGTGGTAGGCGTGGCTGCGTACTCCAACTAAACGTTTCGCTGGCTGTGCTTTTGGTGTAACTTTTTAATTTTGTTACAGCTGGAGTCATGTCTTTGGTGAAATACCCCACGAGTGACCCATTCTGCGCCATTGCTCAAGCTCAGATAGTTGCTCGTTTCTTCTGAGAGCGAGCATCTCTGCAGTAGTAACAGTGTGTACAGACAATGTCATGTTCCAATGCCACGCCCACTCTGTCTCGCTGATAAGGAGTGTATCTGACCGCAATGCAATCCAATGCACTTTCCCAGAGAGAACCTAGAGAGGCGATCTGAAAAAGACTCATGGGGCACACTAAGTAAGAGCAGTGAGAAGGTATTCATATTCAAAACAATCCAGATTCCTTTTTGATTCCTCAGCTAGTTCAGAGCATCAATATGTTATGTACATATGCGGTCTATCTAATGGGCAGAGAAACGTAGCATTCAGCAAATGCCCTAGATACCTTTGCGATGAGATATGCCGGAAGCGCAGCTCACGTTGTATTACAGGATTCTCATAAACCAGCTCGCTATAGTGCACGATGGTGCGGATGCAGTAAAGAACACCGCTTAATTCACCATTCCTCCTTCGCAACCACAATGTCATTGGATTCCATTCATTCCATGTTCTTCCCAACAATATTTCCATTAGTTTGCACATATTTCACTCACTTCTTTTTGTACCACTGTGCTTACTCTTGACGTCAAGTTAGCAAAGTGTCTTCTGATAAGTGCTGCTTCGATGTCCTGCTGATAACTGTTTTTGTAGTTACATTAACTTGGAAGGCTTTATTGATCGAAGAGCAGCATCGACTTTGAATAATGGTAAGTAGAGACGGGCTGTGGCACTCCTTGATCCTTTGGCCGGCCTTTTGGACGTTTACCGGCAAAAATGATCTCATCAGCGGACTTCAGTACAGCATCAGGAAGCCTCCGCCGAACGCGAGCATACCAGCGGAGACGAGATGCGGCAGGAGAGATGGCAGTCGG